>JANIJH010049345.1:0-10243 GCA_024520975.1 Erythroxylum areolatum | reverse complement strand
AAACAGTTTTTGAAAAGAGTTATAAAAAGGGGAATACACAATTCAACCCCCCCCCCCTTCTAGTGCATTCCAAATATTGTTTTCTAAGTGTTGTATTAACGTGTGATTCACTTCACTTTGGATTCCGTCAGTAATATAAATTGGCAACAGAATTAACCGATAGACAAAGGTATCATAAAAATGGTCGTAGGTAAATTTACTGATGGACATTTTATTTAACCGTCTGTGAATATACCGAATGTTGGTTGTGACCGTCAGTAAATTTACCTACGACCGTTTTCTTTCTGTCAGAATATTTACAGACGATATTAGTTATTTCATCGGTAACTTTATTACAACATTACCAACAGTTATGATTGTTTCATCGGTGAGTATATTGATGGTTTAGCAAATCCTGACGGTAAAATTAGCGAAAGGCTATCAATATTACCGACAGTGATTCTTTTTTTTGTCGGTAAATATAATGCATTTCATCGACGATTAGTTGGGATCCATCGGTAAATATACTGGATTTTACCGACATACTTGTATTTTTTGTCAATAAATATTTTTTAAAAAATGTTGAAAAATTCTGACATTAAATTTTATTTCATGATCTTATGGTTAATGCATAATTTCAACAGTTATGAATTATCTGTGCATAATATTTTGATTTGTTTATATATTTAATTTGTTTAAACAGAAAGTTGATTGATAATATAAAGTTAAAATTGTCTTAATTGATAATACAAACATTAAACTATACATAATAAGTATTTGTAATTCAAATGAAATGACTACAAGTACACAATTATCCTGGTGACCGCGGACGCTCTGAGGTGCTACCCCTCCCTTTCAACTCATCCACCTCATTTTGGAGCTGAGTTATGTACTCCGTCGAATGTTGCAACTGAGTCGCCAATGTCTACACTGTGCTCCGAAGCTCATGGACTTAATTGGTTTTCGACCGTCAACTAGATGTTGCTATACTGGACGTAGAGCATTGTGAGCAACATGTGCTTGCAAATAAAATTAACCTGAAGATCCTTCCATGATGGTCCCTACCACCCACTACATTAAGATATGTCTAACTCTCATCAACAGCTTAAAAGTGTTGAGACTGACGCTGAATACTTTCTTGTATTTGGTTTTGTTAGGAGGCAATGTTTATATTAGTAAGTGATAATTATTAAAAATTAATATTAAAGCATAAATTTCACATACATTAAGTTCTCTACATCGGGTGTTGACGAATGTCTCACCATCATGCTTCTTAGTATGAGTGTGCAAAAAAAGCTGATGCGGTGTAGGCTTCATGCCCATAAACTTTTTCTGCATATGAATAAAATGTTATAAGTAAACTTGAATTTATAAAAATTTCGGCAGAGATTGCTCTATTTTTATGATATTTACCCTCGGTGAACAAAGAAATTTACTTAATAACACAGTTATATATGGCACTAGACATATATAACATTATCATTTTATATAATACACTTTTTCATTTCAAAATTCACACATCAATTTAAATTGATATACAACAAAGTAAAAAAAATCAGAATATAAATGTAAAGTGCAAATATTTATAAGTCTCTCTACATGCTCGTGCTAAGTAATAGATCCTCCCGTATATATGAGAAGACTCTCTCCCCCTGGTCCTCCACGTATGATGGTAGAATTATGCTCTAAAATGGACATTACCTCAGGTGATGTCCAATACTACTGCCAACAACTCCATATTTGTTCAAAAATATAAGACGGTCATATACCAGCCTTGTGTATCGCACCAACAAAGTCCTGATAATGTGTACGTACTCGTCTCTTCCATACTGAATTAATGACCACGTCAAATTTAGAATCCCAAAAACAATTGAAATAAAATGAAAAAAATCGATAAATAATTATAATGTAGTAATACTTATCTAATTAATGTATACAAATCATTTAAAAATGAAAATAATATTTTTTATTGTACCTCAAACTCCCAATAGTAAAATTCCTTTGTAGCCTGAGAAATATTCTTCCATATATAACCCTCAAGATCAATCTTCTTCTTAAATTTAGATGTCATGTTTTCTGAGCACGGTCCAGACGGAATGAACCTAATATAAAAACAAATAATTTTATACCATTTTTAAAATTTAAACCTATAACTTAATTATAAACATATAATGTTTCATATATTTTTACTTACAGATTATTGACAATTGCGATATAAGTTCTTCCATCAGGTCCCTCAGCTCTAGGCTAACAGCCGCCTCCTTCATCCGCATCGTTTACTCTTGATATCTCTGTCGCTATAGGGGTAATAAATGATGTAAGGGTGGTGGATGGTGTAACATTAGGTACGAAAGGTGATACCTCATCTGCAAATGTAGTAGTTTGAGGGGGAGGAGGTGATTTAGTTGCAGTCGCAGAGTGTGATGGTTCACCTTGACAGTAAGTACCTCCGAATCGTTATCTGAAATTCATATTTGATTGAATTTCCTAGAAATATATGAATTTGAATTCAATATTTTAAGGTGATGAATCCTATATTGATCACTCAACTATCTTTGTATAGTTCATGTTATATCCAGTGACTACTAATTGAGCTACCTTTGACTAGAATATGTTATAAGTAGTATTAAAATATAACATTCTTTATACAATATACTTTGGAGATCTCAAGTCAAATGATCACTTATACAATCATCACAATGATGATTTTCATAGATATATAAGTAATGTTCTAAATGAATTTCTTATATGGGACCAGTTTAGTAAACTTGTTTTCTAAAACTAACATGCTCGTTTAAATATCTTCATATCCTACTCTATAAGATCAACCACTTCTTTCATAAGAAAGAAATATAACTTATGTTAATCTTTTTACGTTCTATCAATGTCTAGTCTTAATATAACAATGACTAGGAATAATTTACGAATAATACATAAATGTAATATGAATTTGATAATTACATTCTCATCATAATTTCATTTACAATTTACATTTATCCTATATAATTTATCATATACATCTAATATGTATAAGATAAAGAATGTTTTTAAATAATTATGTTACTAAACTATAATCAACTGATTGACTGTAGGATATAAATCAACAATCTTTCACTTATACTATGCCAATTATTTAAATATATAATATCATATAACCATACGATGACATTAAAAATACTCATTTCTGAAATTAAAAGTCCTAAAATATCAAATATTTATTTGTAAATATTAAAATTGGTTTGAAAATTTAATATATATCAATAAATAAATACTAATTAACAAGATTTTCCTTTATAATTTTTAATAAAATCTAAATAAATAAATAATTCTTAATAATAAAAGTGTAACAATGTTAATAATTAAATAAAACTTTATTTTGTCTAAAAATATGGAAATAAATATAAATATCAATAATAGAAGGTGAAACCAAATAATCCAAGGAAAAATTGTCATATGTGAATTAAATCCTAGCTATTGTCTCAAGTTTGCATTCCAATAAAGACATCATGAATATGATTTGACAAATTGAGTCTAAGGATGTCAAAATACACTCGGCCAAACCCGTTGCAAGTTTGCATTCCAACAAGGACATCATGAATATGATTTGACAAATTGAGCCTAAGGATGTCAAAATATACCCGGCCCAGCCTATAGCCAATGGGTTTGGCCCAATTACATTGAACCATAGGTTAGCTGGGTATGGCCCGTGACATTTCGGACTGGCTCATGGCCTGAGCCGAGCAACCCAGCCCGTGGGCACAAACAAAACGACGTCATTGTGTTCATGTTTAAAATATTTCTTCCACCAACAAAACGATGTAGTTTTGTTTTAAGAGTAAAATGACATCTTTTAAGATATAAGACAATTAATAAAATACGAGACAAAATGACATTGTTTTCTTGCAAGTAAAAATGATTACAAGACAAAACGACATTGTTTTCTTGCAAGCAAAAACAGTGGCCTCCCTCCCTCTCATGCTCGCCCTTGCTCCCCAGCCTCCTTCCTACCTCCATGTCCCTTCATCCCTGAGAATTCACAGTCTCACCCAGTGACCCAATTGCTTTCACAATTTCACTCTCACTCACACAACACTTTTCACTTCTTTGTTCTTCTTCTTCGTTTCACTTTGTTCCTTCGATGTTCTTCTTTGTATATCACCTATCATGGCAATGTCAAAGGTAAGCTCTCATTCTCTCATCATCAATTTGGTTTTTTTGATTGTCTTGAGATGTGATGTGGCTAATTTGAGAACTTTGTGTGTTAATATTGGAATATGGGATAATGCTTATAATGTGTTTGATGAAATACTGTAGATATTAATATGTTTGATTTCACACTTCAAACCATTTTTCCTATTACGTTAGTATTTTGATCTTCTGTTTCTATTAACCCCTGGTTAGTATTGAGTTCACAACTTTAGAATAGGAAATCGAGGAATAAAAGAAGCGAGCTAACAAAAAAATGGTAAAAAGAAATTGACCCTGAAATTGGGGAATGAAAAAGAAACTATGAACAGTTTGTGCCATTGTAGGAAAATAATAGTTTTTTCATTGTGATATCTCTCTTTCATGCCTTTTATGATAACTTATTAAACATGGTCATGCTAGAATTCATATTTCCAGACACATCATAAAGGATTTCATACTATTTTAATAGATAGTTATAATGGGTTGCCCAGGAATTAAACCTGGAACTAGTCTGATGGAATAGAAAATGGATTTAAAATATTTGTCTTGGATCATATTTTCTTGCTTATCAATGGATTAGTTTATTAATCACTCAATTATACAAGCACCTAAGCATATCATATTAAGTAGTTGGTATTATGTCGCATGCATCTTTTCCATAATAAAGTTCAACTTCAAAGTTAAGTTGTGCTTCTCTGTAGTTATATTGAATTGGAGTATGAAATTAAAGGTAGTAATACCATTCATCTCTGTTCAAGGGGCGCCTAGCCTAGGTTGTATTCACTTTTGTATCCTAAGTGATTATGGAATAGTTTGGTTTTTAAGATACTTATCCATATAGAAGGGCCATCGAAAACCAACTTATTCTATTTGTTGCTTCCCCTGATAGGAATTTGACTCTGCATATGGACCAGCTTGACACTGCATAGTTGGAACTAGCTTTGGTTTGTATGTAACACATTCCATAGGAGGATTCTTGTATTTTTCCATTGACAAAGTTTATACCCTCCTCTATAGGATTGTTGTTGAGCCTTTGGATCACTAACTAATTTAAGAACTGCCAATGTGTATTTTGTTCTTAGTAAATCCAAAAATATCAAATCTTAGTTTGTATATAAAATTGCTGACTTTGATACTTATAAACTCGCAATTTTTTTAATGTTTTGTGTAACTCTCTTTGTAGGAGCATAAAAACTTGCCTTCTATTACTACCGGTAATTGCCTATTGCCTTCCCTTAATGTGATTTTCTTGTTATTCACCTAAATCTCCACTTTGATAATTGTCATACTTCACGTATTCTACTTTTATTAGTGAAAGTGTCACTATAGGCTACTTTTTTTTAACTGCTTTTGACCCTATTTGACAATCAAATGATTGCATTAGTTGTTAACTGATAGCTGATTATATCAGCTAATTTGACCAACGAATAATATTAGATGTTTAGTAAAATTAGTTATTTAACATTAGTTGTTTATGCGTAAAATGACTAATGAGGATATAATTTAAAAAAATTATAAGAACATAAATATTATTTCGTTGAATATTTTTATAAGAATTTAAATTTTAGATATTTAATTTTACAAAAATTAAGTTTATAACTCTAATAAAAACATAGGATATATAATAACAAACAACAACAATAATAATCATAATTCTCAAAAAAATAATTGACAACTCGATGATTTTTAGGTGTTTGGAGAAGATGGCTTGAGGAAATTCTGGAAGATCTATACACGAATCATAACTTTCTCTTTTTAAAGTGAAAAACCTAAGGGCTACCAGTTACTTAAGATGAGAAATGAGCCTGAGGGCACAATTATCTTTGAGTAAGATTTTTATTAGCTGATAGGTTGAAACGTTATTTGGAGGAGCTTTTCAAAAAATAGCTAGTTGGGTTGAATCAACCAACCAAACTAGCTGCTAACCAAACAAGTATGCTAGTTGTTTGACATAGTCAAATAGCGAATACTCTTTAATCAACTGAAATATAACTTAAACACTAGCTACCAAACACCCCCTTTATCTGGTTAGGTAAGGTATAGGTCAAGAAAAGGAGTTTCAATGAACCCATACCATTTTTATATTATTGATAACAAATGCAAGATACGAAGAAACAAATCAATAGAAATCATTATGAATGATTCAACATAAAATGATGATTACATTAGGATCATTCAACTAAATACAGCGAGATCGTGATACCAACAAACCAAATTGGTATGTCATACAAGAAATATTCCTCATTCTAGTTAAAATATTGTCCAAAGACACCTAAGGCTAAAGAAATAGAAAAGGTGAGATGTTAAAAAACACAAAAGAATGATTCATATACAGATTAGCTTCCTACACCTTACCCCCTCCTTACTCTCACCGCCCTCTAATTTAATGGTTTCAAATAGAAACCACTTTTCCCTTTTGGCTTCTGACTTTATTAGCTGCCTTAATCTTCAAGATACCTATGGCTAGCTGTAGCTAGTTCCAAATCCTTTTCTTTACTTTATAAGAACATTTATGAATTAATATTGCCAAAATTAAATCCTGATTAATGATTATTTTTCATCCCCTAGACATTATGATACATCCTCATAATTTCGAGACACAATTATACATGTATGGTGGTTATATTAGTGGACATGTTAGATACTTTGCTCCACTAATTATGAGGTACTTGACATTTAATTGAGATAATATGGGATTAGTACTAGGATATTTTCAATTGCCAGAGTTGGCCTTTAAGATTAGCTTGGAGTTGTTCTATAAATAGTTGAGCCAACTTAGATGGCATGTCATGCATTGGGTAGGCCCTTTTGCCTTTGAAGTTCTAGCATATTATACTAACTTACTTGGAGAACCACTTTAATGTTTGCGGAATATGCATTGGAGAACCACTTTAATGTCTAACATATATTAACCTAACTTACTTGGACATTCTAGCATATTCAAAGTTCAAACATTCTTTGATTTCCTTGAACATTTTGTTTTATATGGAATATTTTAACTAGAATGTAGGCAAAGTATTTTGATTAAGAATGTGTCATTTTGTAATACATTTTATTTCTAACCTCAATTATTTATATTTTTTTCAGATAGTTGAGCATATTCCTTCAATTGAGAATTCTAATCCAGTACTGAGGTAGAAGTGGAAACTTCTATTCCTACACCAAGTGATGATAGAAGTTCAAATAGAACTCAAATTAGTCAACTTAGAAGTGAAGTTTGGAATCACTTTAAAAAGACTATATCGATCAACGGAATTGAAAAGGCAGAGTGCAATTATTGTCATAAGTTATATTCAAGTAGTTTGAAAGGTGAAACGTCTCATTTAAAAAGACATAAGGAATCATGTACTAGAAGGAAGATGGTTTTAGGAGGTCAAATATTTTTGACCCCTAACCTTATGAAAGGAAAGAATGAAATGATCATAACAACTTTTAAGAAAAATAAATTAAGAATTTTGATTGATAGTATGGTTATTGGAGATGAACAACCATTGTCTATAGTTGAAAGTAAGAGATTCAGGATATTTCTTAATTCACTCTAACTTACTTTCAAGGTTCCAAGTCAGAATACATTGAGGAATGATATTTTCAAAATTAATGAGGACAAGAAGGGATAAGCATTAAGAGCATTGTCAAGTGTTCAAGGACAAATTGTCATAACAATGGACATGTGGATAATTGATAACTAAAAGAAGGTTACATGGTGGTGACAATACATTATATTGATAATGCTTAGAAGTTATAAAATAGACTTTTGAGACAATTTATATTCTTTAATATTATTATCATTTACTTTTTCATTATTTTATGAATTTATGATTCATGTTGGTATGCTTTTTTATGATAGGTTCATTTATATGCTAACACCCAAAAATTGGCAAACATGTTGAAAGACTATTTGATGAATTTGAACATTGACAACAAAGTATCCTCCATCACAATCGATAATCGTAGCACAAATGAAATATAATTGAGAAGTTGAAGGGTAAGATGCAAGTTGGGAGCTTATTGGCTAGAGGTGACTTATTTCATATGCGTTATTTTGCGCATATTTTTAACTTATTTTTAACTTGATTGAGAAGGTTGGGTTGGAGATGATAAAGGGAGCAATAAAGTGTATTCGAAATAGTGTTTTATATTGGAGTGCAACTCCTAAACGAGTTGAAACTTTTGAAGATGTTGCACAAATTTTATTCATTCCAAATTTAAAGAAGTTACTTTTAGATTGTCCTACCAAATGAAACTCAACCTTTAAGATGTTGGAGTCGGCAATCCCATATGCTTAGCTATTTATTAGACTAGTCGAAAGGGATTCTTCGTATACCTTTGTACCATTAGAGGATCAATGAGAATTGGCTAGAGAACTTTGTATGAAGTTGAAATTATTCAATAATTGGACTGAATTATTCTTAGGAACAAAATATCCAACTTCGCACCATATCTTTAACACTATGTCCAACATAAAATATGCTTTATCATTGTGGATGTTTGACTCCAATGTAGTGATTCAAACTATGGCGGACTAGATAGTGGAGAAGTTTAATTCTTATTGGTCCAAGGTTCGAGTATTATATGTGTTGGACCCGAGATACAAAATGGACGTGGTTAAATATATTTATAATGCATTATATACTAGTGAAGCTCAAGAGCATCTACATACTATGAAACAATTATCGTATCAATTTTTTAATGATTATGAACTCAAAATGCAACAAACACATGATTGAGATCTTAGTGGTGCTACAGGTAGTTTAACTTCAACTTCAGTTTCAAGTTCGATCTTTTTTTCTGACTAATTATTGACAGATTCTCTTTCAAATTTTTTTAAAGAGAAAAGGGCTAGGATTTCTTACATTACAATGGAGTTAAATAAATATTTTTCTACAGATTGGGTTCTTAAAAATAAAGGTGAGTCATTCGATATATTGTCATGGTGGAAGACATCTGCATATAATTATCCGATCTTACAAGTCATTGCACGGGACTTGTTAGCTATTCCATCATCAATCGTTGCTTCAGGGTCCGCATTTAGTACTAGTGGTCGGGGTCATTACTCCTCATCGTGGTTGACTTCAGTATCACATTATGGAAGCTCTTATATGTCCTCAAAGTTGGTTAAATAATAAAGATATTGATGGTAAATTCTTTTTTAATATATTTATTTTATCTATCTTTATATTATCTTACCTAAATTTGTGTTTTTTATTTTCCTACAACCACAGGTATTAATGCGGAGGTGACTAGTGAAATTAATCGACTAATTAAAGGTTATTTTGATCAAATAGATGAAGATGAAGGTATTTTTAAATTTCTTTTTATATAATATTACATTACTAAATATTTTTATTTTAATATTATATTACTAAATATAATGTTTGTACATATAGATTATTGGATCCAAACTGTTGATGATCTTACCAATAAGTATAATTAGTCAATTAGATGATGCTTTTTTAGTCTCCACTCTCCACTCTATCCAACATGATATTATCTTAATTTTGTAAATTGTATCTTTTTTGTAAAATGATTTAGATAATCATTCGTGTACAACAAAATTTTCGATAGTTAATGAATTTAACTTTATCAATTCTCTCTTATAATGATTAATAAATTATTTAGGTAAATTTAAAATTTGTAATTAATTGAATTGAAAGTCTTAACTATAACTATTAACTTAAGGATTTAAAGTAAAACTTATATCAATGTTTCGAGCAAGGAATTACTCTTATAGTGAGTTAGGAATTAATCTTCTAATGTTAGAATTTAGAAAGGAGGAAAAATTATGAATATAAAATTAAATTAATTAGAATATAATGATTTTAGAAAAGAAGTAAAAGAACTATTTTCAAAAGTAATAAAATAAGTAGTTTATGAAAACATATCAAAAGTATTTATAAAATGTATTCTAGTTTTAATAAAATCATAGATATTTTCAATATAATATACTATATGTATTTGTTTTTATAACTTAATTACTTACATATTTTTTTAATTGATAAATTAGGATTAATAAAGGGATTAATTCATTTTAAGATTAATATAAATACATATATGCATAATGTATATGTTGTCTAAA
>JANIJH010049220.1:0-10249 GCA_024520975.1 Erythroxylum areolatum | reverse complement strand
CCAGTTTAATCACCAATCTCTATAAAACATCTAGAAGTGATGATATCACTATAAACTCTTTATTTGAGTGAATGTTCATTGATACATGTTTCAATTAATAATTCCAACATACGGACACTAGATTAATACTTTATAAAATCCATTTCAATCATATCAAGAATTATAATAAAACACATATGGGTTCACCACTTATCAAGATTATGGTCCATAATAAGTAAATGCTAAAATGTATGTTTTAAGATTAATGTAACGACCTACTTTATTCTGTAAAATACACATGATTCTAGATTCATTAAATAGTGCCATTATTGATAGTCAACTACTATTATGATATGAAACTCATCATTTCCTCAAAAGTAAACTCCTTAACTTACATGGAGATAAATCACAATACTATAATCTAAACCATAATCAAGCGAGCAACTTAATTATTCAACTATAAATCAATTAATTTAGATTTTAATAATATATATGTTTTTTTTATACATCTCTATGTATATGTATATTATTTACAAAAGAATCTTGGTACCTTATGACTAGCTATACAATGCTCATACATATAAAACCAAACTCTTTTGTTTCATTAATAATAAATATTTTTATTACAAAACTATAACTGGAAGAAAATTAAGTTACATGTAAATACACTTACTTTCTAAGGCACTATATTTACATGACTCTAATATCTCAGCCTTAGTAACCACAGAGATTACCTTAAGCACGTAATCCCACACCAGTTCACTAGGATTTTGTTTGAGATAATGAAAGGTTTGGATAACTTTCAACCTTACCAAGATTTTGTTTGAGATAGTGAAAGGTTTGGATAACTTTCAACCTTATAGACTTGGTCCTCAAATCAAACATCTAATGTTGGTGATGGAACATTTCACTGGCAGTTTTCATGCATGCAATTTATTTTTGCAACATGCCGCTGAAAAAAGTTAGAATATAGCACTTAGTAGCCTTATCAGCATTTGGCCATCACTTATGTTATTGGACTTGCTCAGAAGTTAAAATTCAACTCGAAGTTGTAGGCCCATTTTCTATTAATACCTATGAAATTCATTCATATTGAAGAATAATGTCAAGGTTACGTCTCCATTCATTAAGAATCTCTCTGTTTTCCAATTTGTTATTAGTCAAGAGTAAAGTGAGTGGATTCATATTGTGGTGATTATGTTTGAGATTATAAATTATTAAAGAATAAGCATACAAGTCAAAAATATTAGAACTTGGTATAAAATCATGATGCATGTGTGCATGATGATAGACTTAACAAAACTTAAAAACTTAAATCTTTACACGATAGTTATTTTTCTTATCTAAAACAGACTAATTGACAGTGGGCCATCTTATTCATTAAAAGAAAAACTGGGACCCTCCCACTCAAAAAACTACCAAGCATCTTCATGCCTAACTTTTTGAGAAGCGCTATAATTCAGTCCATACATTTATCAATAGAGCTACGGTGGGCAGGTTATTGATAAACTATGTTGAGTGTGTAACCATTTGATTGACCTACTAAAGGTAATTGCAAACCATGCCTTAGTGGGAGGTCACATTTGCTACCAATGAGTGGACTTATACTTTAGGAGACCTAAACCATGCAAGATTCTTTCAGTGGGGAGTAACACTTCATCACATGCAAAGAGGCCATCATATGGAGACTGTGTTGGTCTTTAAGTTTTAATAAATACCATATTTTTTAGATGCAATTTATTTTTTATTCTATATCATTTCATTATATATCTCATACATAATGAATGCATGGCAAAGCCTAGGGTTGGCAATTTTCTAAATGGCATACAATCACATAATATCGCATATTATTTTCATCCATTTATCTATTCATCTCATGACCTAACAAGCCACTTTTGATTGTCCATCCTAGAACATAAATAAAATTACAAGAATTTTAGGCCCAAAAATTCTTTTTAGACTTGGACCTTTTGCTTTGAACTCTTCGCTCGCATGACCCGGCTCAATTGGTAAACAAGTGTTAATGGCATTTATGCTTCAACAAGTTTTGTTTTTCATAAAACCAAATTTTGTTACTAGCAAAACAAAATTTCCAGCACTTGATTTTCAAAAAAACCAAAACTTGTCCATATGAAAACAAAAATTCCAGCACTTGTGTTTCATAAAATCAAAACTTTGTTTGAACAAAAATTTCAACACTTTGGTTTTCATAAAATCAAAACTTTGTTAAAACGAAAATTCCAATACTTTGGTTTTCACAAAATCAAAACTTTGCCAATACACCAAAAGATAAACCGAAACCAATACCTTCTTTTCTTTGATTCTTGGCTACTCCATCTTCAATATTATAGAAATTTGCATGTTACAAAATCAAAGAAAACAAAGAAATGAAGCCAAGGAGGAAACATGATGATGATAGGCCACCCTCCTTATTAAAAACCAAACGAAGAAAACTGACAAGGTAAAACTATATTCTGTAGACAACCAAAAGAGCAAAACATACACCGTATATATTTATATCACATAAAAATATGCAGCATACAAAATTTAATTGCCAACCCATGCATCAAATATAGGAACTGAAATCATGCATAATAAAATATCGCTGATACCAATTGTTGGATCGAAAATAAAAGCATACTAGTTTGCAAAAAAAAATTTTGAAATCAAAACGTAGTGGAAGCGTAATAATCAAATCAACATGTTTAATCCATACATGATACGATATTAGAAAGATAAATAAAATAAGAACAAGATCAAAATATTACTGACTCCTTCGCTACAACTTTAACTCCTCATTGTGCTATTCTCTCCTCGCTATTGTATCCTCTACCAATTCGATCTACCACTTGTTCTCCTTGGACAACTTGGTTAACAAGACCCTTTGGTGGAAAGGAGAAGAAATATTAAAGAGGATTTCCTTAGTTGAGGGAAAGAAAATGAGAGACACTTCTGATTACCAAATTCGGCAAAGGAAGAAGAAGAAGATTATTACCACCAACCCACCACTTCTTTCACTTAATCAAAATGAAATAGAGCAATAAATGAGACCTTCTCATTTGATTAATATGGCTAGATAAAAAGATAAAAGACGGTTAACAAATAAAGAAGGAAGAGAGAACATCAAATGCATTACTTCCTTCTTTAATTAAAAGAATGCTCAAAGGTTTACAAGTTTTTCTACATGCCAACATTAAATGACAACCATTAAACCATTTAATGATAGTATCATTAAACTATACAATGAAGACACCATTAAAGCATTTAATGATGATGAAGCATGATAAAAACTCACCTTATATTTAGCAATTAAATGCTAAATGTGCAGCCATAAAATTTAGCTACATAAAACTAAAAACTACATCATGTAGTTTCGGTTTTTTCCCTCCCTTTTTTGTCTTTACAAATTTTGTATTAATTTAATTAATCTAATTAATTAAATCAAACTAAAATCCAACCCAATGTTAAGTGAGTTAGTTCCTAGAGCGATCCCACCTGCACGTGCCCTATATAGGATGTCTTCGATGGAATTAACGAAACTTCATAAACAACTTGATGAGTTGTTGGAAGCAGGATCCATCCAACCATCTAAAGCCCCATACGATGCCATGGTATTGTTTCAGAAGAAGCAAGACGGTACATTTTAGATGTGTGTGGACTATCAAGCATTGAACAAGGTAACAATAAAAACAAGTATTTGATACCTTTGATTCAGGACTTGACGGACAAGTTGTTAAGGGTTAAGGTATTCACTAAGTTGGATCTTTGAAGTGAGTATTAGCAAGTGCTAATAGCTAAGGGTAATGAGCAAAAGACAATACGCATAACTCAGTATAGATCATACAAATTTTTAGTTATGCTGTGTGGATTAACTAATGCCCCTTCCACATTTTGCAACCTTACAAATGATGTGTTGTACAACTTCTTGGATGAGTTTGTTGTGGTCTTCTTAGACAACTTTGTGATATATAACAATAACATAGCAGAACATGTGGAATACTTGAGGCAGTGTTCGAAAGACTAAAACAGCACAAGCTCTACGTGAAAATGAAGAAGTACGAGTTTGCCCAGTTGGAGATTAGATTCTTGGGTCATATAGAGAGCAAGGGTCAGGTCAGGATGGATTTCAGAAAGATAAAATCGATAGTTAAGTGGTAAGCTCCCACCACAATATGAGATTTGTGAAGTTTTCGCAACCTAGCGAACTACCATAGACGGTTCATTGTGGGATACTTTAAGAAAGCAGCGCTTTTAACAAACTTGCTGAAGAAGAAGTAATAAGATTGATATTGGTTGAGTGCATGTGAGGAAGCATTTGAGAAACTTAAAGTCGTTATCTCAACCAAACCTATGTTGAAATTACTCATATTTGATACATTTGAGGCACATATTGAAGCTTCAGACAAAACCATTGGCGGAGTCCTTATACATGAGAGTCATCCAGTAGCATTTGAGAGCCGAAAGCTTAATGGTGCAGAGTAGCATTACTCGATGCATGAGAAGGAGAAGCTTATGGTGGTGCATTGCCTTGAGACATGGCGAGTATATTTGCTAGGAACCAAGTTCGTTGTCCAAATAGATAATGTTGCTAACATATTTTTCAGGATCTAAAAGAAGTTGTTTGTAAAACAATCCCAGTGGCAGGAGTTTCTTGCTAAGTATAACTTTGTGTGGGAGCATAAACCGAGGAGACACGACAATGAGGTAGATGACTTGAGTAAGAAGGAGGCATTTGCAGCCCGTTATTCAATAAAGAGGGTGGAGTCTAACTTGTTGAAGAAAATTAAGGCGGCAACTCCATTAGACACCATGTACTATAAGTTGATTTCTCAAGTCAAGGAAGGTGTTATACACAAGTTTTGGCTCGACATTGATGACTAAGAGTAGTCAAGTCTATGTGTTGAGCTTTGGTGGATTACGGAAACAATTGTTGATGGAGATGAATGACTTGCAGTGGGTTGGTCACCTAGCACTCCTATCTCGTTCCTATTTTAGCCGAAGATAGAGAATGAAGTGGAATGTTACATCAAGACGTGCCTTATTTATTAGTTGGATAAGTTGGAGAGGAAGAAGGAAGCCAATTTGCTACAACCCTTTTCCATCCCCGAAAGACCGTGGATGTCGGTTTCAATGGATTTCATTACTGGGTCTCCAAAGGTGGACAACATGGCATCAATCATGGTGGTAGTTGACAGATTCTCCAAGTATACGATGCTTGTGCCAACTCCTATGACTTGTCCTTCGGATGTTGCGGCCGAGTTGTTCTACAAGAACATGATTAAGTCTTTTAGAATTCTAGCGAATATTGTGAGCGACCAAAATGCCATATTTATAAGCCGATTTTGGACGTCCCTTTTTAATATAATGGGTTGCGATTTGAAGTTTTCGACGACAAATCACCCACAAACAGATGACCAAACAAAAAAATCAACAGTTTGTTGGAAGAGTACTTATGACATTATGTAAGTGCAAGTCAACGTAACTGGTTAAGTTTACTTCATACTGCACAGTTTTTCTATAATTTGCATAGATCATCAATTACAGAGAAAAGTCCCTTTGAGATTATTAGGATGATAGGCTCTCAACTACTAGAGATTGCTCAACAAAGGATAAGTGACAAATGTCTTACAGTGCATAAGTTTACGATAGAGAAGCAAGAATTATTGGATGAGACGAGGGACAGTCTTTAAAAATCTTCTCGACAGAAGAAGAAGCAAGTGGATCTTTGAAAAAGTCTGTTAGAATTTGACATGGGAGATAAAGTTTTGTTGAAATTAACCCCATATATTTGGAAGAAGATCTCAAGTAAGCAAGTTCATAGCAGTTTGGTGCTAAAGTACGATGGACCTTTTTGAAGTGCTAAACAAAATGGGGAACATGACATACAGGTTGAAATTGCCCGAACGGTTAAAAGTATACCTTACTTTTCATGTTAGTTTTCTCAAGCCTTACTATGAGGATGCATCAGATCTAAATAGAATTCAGGTGAAGCGAGCTCAATCGGTTGTGAGAAAACAGTTCGAGAATCAAGTGGAGAAGATCCTAGATCATCGAACAATGGGTTAACACAAGAAGAATCGACATACCGAGTTCTTGATTCAGTGAAAAAGTAAACCTATCACGAAAACTATGTGGGAGAAAGTTACGACTTTGTGGTAATTCGAGGACTAGGTGAATGCATACCTTTAGACTAATTCGACGAGGGTGTCAAATCAGTCTAGTAGGGGTGGTTTGTTAGACCTTTAAATTTCGGAGCACTTCTCAACGACCTTCACGATGTACCTAAGAAGGAAGGTTAGCTGGACTATAAGTATGAGGGAGACATGCGAAAATACTAAGGCAAACATGGGAGAGTGAAATCAAACTTGGTGCGAATTTTAGTAGAGTCTCGAACCTTGTGGAGATTGACTCGACCCAAATTATGGACTTGGCCCATGCTTGAATAAATGGATCAAAACTAGTGGACTTGTTGTAGGAAGCATTGAATCAAGCCAGTATGCTTTGTAGGTTTCGACAAGATCACACTACATCATCAGCAGATCAAGATAATGGGGAGATTTTAGATGATGTGGAGACAACTATGATTTAGAGTTGCGGTGGGACTCAATGTCTGAAGGTAGTGGAGATCTTCAAGAATAATGATACTAATTTCCTATTTGAATGCAAACTCTATCTTTCTGTTATCTTGTAGATTCTATCTTACCAGTTAAAGTCCTATTTGGATGAAGGTATCATCCAATTGGTCCACATGATGTAATCTGATAAAGTAGACTTGATCTTATCACGATCTTAGGCAGTTCTGTTTAAGTGAGATTATGAATGTGACTTGACTTTTAAGTTAAAGGACCTATATATAGCTCATTCGAGCTTTGCTCTCCTCGTTCAGTTAGAGAAAGTGTTCGTTGTATTTTTTTGAAAGAAAGTAATATAAAGGTTAGTTTTGCCGTATCTATTTTGTTTCTTTGTTGCCTTTATTTTCTTATAGCTTTTGTAGTTTTGTTTTTTTGAATGTGCGAGGTAAATACTTCGAAGGTCATTGAAGGCTGAAGTTTTGCTTAAGCGGATCTAAGTAAAACTGTCATGCAAAGAATATTGGCGATCAACTTTGGTGAAATTTCGAGTCCTAAAGTGACCTTTGTATCACCTACCACCCTATTTTACACACGTCCACAATTCACAGGCATGCATGCATTGTCCTCACTATCTCTTTTTCTCTCCATCGTTTTCCCCTGTTTTTGATCCAATTTTCGGTGGCATATGGCCGTGATATTCAACATTTCTTCATGACACCGGTATGGCCACCGCTACTGATCCCGCCAACAACTTCCATAGAATAATTTCTCGCTTCACACTTGTATGTCGAAAATTTCACAGCTCTCACCCAGTAAGTAACTTCTATGGGGAAGACCCTTTGATGTTCTCTTCAAGCCTAATCTTTTTTTAGACTATTTTGGTCATTATAATCATTCGAATTGTTCGTCTTCTTCTCAAGTCTCTTAGACAGCCAAGGATTGTCCCCGAGATCCTTGTGAGTGCTATTTCCGTCCTTTGTTTATGCAACAAAATTTAAATTTCCATGACGTAACTCCTATTACTCATCTATGGGCAATAGTATAGCAGTTTCATTTGTTTTGTGCACGGTAATTTTACAGGTGATGAGATTGAATTAGGTCATAATGTTAAAATAAATGAAAATTTTCAACCATCCCTTGCTTTTGTTTTTCCACTGTTTCCTTTTAAATGCTTATTAATTATCTGATGTTCGTAATGCATGAAAAACTTTAAGGGTGGCATAGTCATCGGACCCTCCATTCTTGGGCGTAGCAGGAGGTTTAGTAGGCGTGTGTTCCCTGATAATGTTCAATTCGTGGTGAGGAACAGTGGAATTGTCGGTTTCATGTTTTTTCTTTCTTTTCGTGGCTGGAGTGAAAATGGATGTCACCTTGGTTAAAAAGACAGGGAAGAAACAATTTGTTTGCGCATTGGTCCGGGTGATTATACTAATGTTAATGACAGGTGCAGTTGGATACGTTCAACGTTCATCTATGGATAGAGACCTAGCAAGAACTTCTGGATATGGAGCGGTTGCTTCAAATTTGGCTCTGACATCTTATCCTGCGATTTATCTGGTCCTCAGTGAGTTAAATCTAATTAGTTCCGAGACTGGGAGATTGCCAGTTACCACAGCGACGATGGGCGATTTAATTGGGATAAGTTCTATCCTTGTTTTTGAGGCATTGTAATAAGGCTGCTTTGTGGTTTGTGATTTCCTCGATAATCTTGGGTCTTTTTTTGTCGTAATAGTACTTCGACGATTTATGGTTTGGATTATTGAAAAAACCGCAAGTGAAGCCTGTTAATCAAACTTGTGTAATTACAATTCTTTTGGGGCTTATGGTGATGTGGTTTTTGACTGATTTGTTTGGTATAGCCATTGCTAATGGATCTTTGTGGCCACGGCTAGTGATACCTGATGGTACTCCTCTAGGAGCTACCATAGTGGAGATGAGTGAGGCTATAGTAATGGAGCTTTTGATGGCCTTTTCATATGCGATGGTGGGTTTATATACTGACGTGATTGGTATGTCCAATTACGGCTTGTCTAGTTTGGTACCACTATTTTCCATGGTTTTGACAGGTTATATATCCAAAATCACATCAACTATAGCAACAGCTCTCTAATTTACAAATGCCATGGAAAGATAGTCTCACTTTCAGTCTCATTATGAACTTGAGAGGCCAGGTCGAGATTCTGCTATTTATCCACTGGATGGACAAAAATGTATGCTCTTTTTTCCTTCTCAATCTTCATTTCCTTTGATACCCTTAATTAACTCCACATCAAATTCAGGTTCATGCGCGTACTGCAATTTGATGAACAGATCATAGGGATTCCTAAGTTCTCAATGTTGGTATTATTAACAACATTTGTTACTGGCATATCCTCGCTATTGATCAGCCTCCTGTATGACCCTACAAGACCATACATGGTGAACAAACGAAGAACTATCCAACGCATCCCTCCTGATGCTGAGCTTGGCATTGTTGTTTGTATCCATGGCAAGAACAGTCTAGCTGGCCTCATTAACCTCCTCGAAATCTCCTATCCAACCGTAGAGAGATCCTTCTCCATATATGCTCTTCGTCTCCTTGAACTTGTAGGTTGTGCTATAACAAGATTTATAGACCATAATCAGGAAATCGAAGAGGATACCCCCAAGTTTCTAGACGATGAGATGTTCCTGGAACTGAAATTATGCGACATAATCAAGTAGTGTAGTCTCTGAATTCAAAAGTTTTACTCATGCTCCTTGCTCAGTTGGAATCCTCGTCGACAAGGTTGAAACTTCTAACCCCAATATCGTTGGCCAATCTTTTCGTCGAACAGACCTCAAATTTGTTGTGTTATTTCTCGGAGGAGCAGATGCTAGGGAGGCATTAACTTATGCGGACAGAATGATTTTGAACCCTGGTGTTTCAGTAATGGTTATAAGGTTCCTTGCACATAACAGTGAAGGAGATGATGAGCTAGAGAAGAAGCTTGATGATGGGATGGTGACCTCGTTTCGGGTAAAGAATGAAAGTAATGGAAGAGTCTACTACAAAGAGGTGGTCGTGAATAATGGAGAAGGATAGCTGCAATCCAAGCAATGAGTGACAACACGAATTGTTGGGACCCGATTTTGGAATCGGACCCCAATCGAAAAAAAAGTGGCGGAAAGCGAAACAAAAATGAAAAAAGAAGGCGAAACAAAAGAACGGATCCTAAACGAAAGTGGGCCAAAACAAAGGCGAAAGAATCAAAAGCGAATCGAAAACGAATGACTCGAATCAACGAAAACAAAAATGCTTAAGAATAAAACTTAACTTCGACATCCGAAAACAAATATTTTAGAAAAACGTCGCGTTGGAAACCCTACGACACACTTGATCTAAGCCAATCAAACTCGGTATAAATTTTTTTCTTCATTCTTTAGTCAATCTCATACATAACCAAAGCACTTCAATATTTCTCAATCATCATTAATGCATCGGACCTCCTGTCCGGAATCCCAACACAAACAAACACATTCATATACCTATAACACTTCGATAATTCTCAATCAATCAATATCGTCGGACCTCCTGTCCGGAATCTAAATGCAATCAAATCATAATCATACACAAACCATAATTCACCATACACAATTTCGTAATTCAAGTCCTTATACAAATTCATAAATCATTTACATCATTCCAAACTAAATGCATTACTAAATAATCGTGGCAT
>JANIJH010049201.1:0-10249 GCA_024520975.1 Erythroxylum areolatum | reverse complement strand
GAGTTCATAAGGAATCATGTGTACGTATTGAGGGAATATGTATAAGTAGTTGGGTTCCGAATACGGGATCCAACATAGTATGTCCTGATTATGGGGCACTGACTCCCACTAATGGAGAGCATCTCCCTATAGTAAATTGACTGCATAGTCTAACTTCTCTTCATCAGAGAACTTCATTTGAATCAGGACTCTCTCGATCCTCTTTAACTATGCTTTAGCCTCTTCAGGGTTGGTAGTCCCATTGAAATCCATAGTTCTATACTTATGGAGCTTATCCTACTGCCCACTCCTCTCCACTGGAGCTTGTACCGGCACTTGTGACCCTTGGTCTATGGCGTAAGTAAAAGCCTAGGAAAAGGCTTGAAAAAATCTTGGCTCTATGGTAGGCATAGGAGGAAGAGGCGGTGGCACTTCATGTTGCATACTAGATTCCTCGAAATCAGGAGCAGAATGTGTCCCCTCATCCTATAGGACATAGGATTCATCCGTGCTCCCTTAGCGAGAGCCAGATCGAGTCAGAGCTCCTCGAGTTCTTTTTCGAGGTGGCATAATCACTCTTTCAATTTAAATCCATTGAAAATCTTTAGTTCATGCAAAATAATTTCAAATAATGTAAAAACAATTTAAAATAATGCAAGTTATTCATTTAAAATAATGCCTATTCATTTCATGTCTTAAACTACTCATTTTATGCCTGGGATACTCCTAAACCTAGTCGCTCTAATACCACAAGTGTTGGGCCCAATTTTTGGAGCCCAACATCTGTAGTCATAAGCTGTGAGCGTATTACCTTGTAGGTTTATTTCAGTGAACCCTCATTAGCCATGAACACAAGTGTTGGACCCCATTTTCGGAGCCCAAGATCTGTAGTCATAAATCGTGAGTGTATTACCCTGTAGGGTTATTTCAATGAACCCTTATTAGCCATCATCCCACAAGGGTGGTGTGCCCATACTAGTCAATCACCAAAATCACAATTTTACTTCTTCAAAATAATTGTAGCTCTAATTCTCTAGTTTAATTTGAAGTAAGAACCATCTTAATTGGAGCTTTATAGATGAAGTTATGCTTAAGAAGCTAAAGTATGTTCATACCCTAGTCATGCTCTCTCAACCGACCCCTCATTATCATTCCATCAATATTTTTCAGATCAAATCCAAAAGCTACCAATTTTTATGGAGAGATAGAAAAATGTGTTAGGAATCTATTGGTTTAAGAATCACTTAATTTGGGGGTCAGAAGATTAAGTTATGTCCAAAAGAATCAAACATGATTTTGTCCTCAATCATACTGAACCTGTTTCGAGACAATTGACATAACTTTCACTATTGATATCAGATTAAGGTTATTTTTGAATGTTTTAAATAGAACTTTTAGATCTACAACTTTAGTGATGACCCCAAAGGGAGATTTTGTTATTTAGAGGGTCAAAAATGGAAATTTCTGAAAGTGAATAGTGTAAGTCAGTTAGGCAGACGTGTTTGTCTGTTTAGCAGACATACACGTCTGCCTAACTGACATAAACGGGACTGGGGGTCTTTCCAGACCCAATTTAATGGACTTGATGTCTGTTAAACAGACATGGGAGAGGTTGGGGGTCCTTATAGAATCGATAAGGTCCTTTTAATGGACCTAAAGTCTGTCTAACAAACTTATGTGATATAAAACTCCCTCCAAAGCCTTTTTAATGGTTCCTACTTCCATTCTAACATTATTTTCACTCATATTCTTCCCAAATAAACCTCTTCTAGTGCAAAATCACTTCTTAACAATTCAGCCACCAATTTGATCTAATAAAACTCTCAATTCTCAACTCATTTGATTCATCACATTCAACTACATCTCATCATTTACTATATTTGTCTTGACATACATCCTATGTAGCATTACCAACTTATAATGATCATATCTTTGAACTTTGATATCCAAAAATTTAATACTTTATAGCGTTGGAAAGATAAGAGGATAAGCTACAACTTTCTAGAAGACAACTTTGTCTATTTCTACATATATTAATACAATTTCCCCCCTAAATTTAGAATACAATTCCTACCTCTATGAAAAACTTGAAAATGCAATATAAAGACTTAGGAAATCATGAGCAAAAAATAATGTCTATATATTCCATTAACATCAAAAGATAAGAGTTTTACAATTATTGTGTGGGAATTTCAAGCCACCTTACATCATAATCTAAAAATTTCAACCTTTACAAGAACAATAATTGCTCAAAATGCAACCAAAGCCTTGTTGTATATGATCTAGCTTAAAAAACAAAATATGCAAATTAGAGTGATGCCTTTACTCTCAACTCGATCACTTGATATCTTGATCATCTCCTAAAGATGGGAAAGAATGGGGGTGAGCTTAAAGCTCTTGAATAACAGTTTATAATCGGTAACAAGCAAAAACCATTAAAAAACTTCATGATCATGGCAAAATTCTCATTGAATCATAAAATGCAAATTTCTCAACTTATCAACCCAATTCACAACTCACATAAGTCATGCACCTATCAAACTTGCCAATACATCATAATCAATTAGACACATCGGAATGGTTTAGGTGGTTCCGTAATAGAACGTAATGACACATTTCCTATAAGGGTCCTGTGTAGTCATAAACAGAACGTACGATCGCAATCCCACTTAATGGTCTTGCATAGCTGTGCACATAGGGGAGCCCATAAAGGAGTTCCATGCCACTAGTAGATAGGCGGGAGAAGCCTGTAGTCAAAGTGCACTTGAAAGATAGAACAGACCACCACAAACCCACATAACATGTTATTCATGACTTAAAAACCGATTGCCCAAATGGCACATTTCAAAAACTTTTTTTTCATGCGCACAAAATATTTCATATGCATTTCCATCATCATTTCACAATTCATCAACCAAATTCCTATACTAAGCATATAGCCATTTCCCAAATCATTCAAAAGAAACAAATACAACAATTATGAAGCAATTTGAAATCATTGTTATATCATTTCATAATTCATTTACAAAATCCACATACAAAAACATGTGGCACATTCTCAAAGTATTTAAAGAACAATAAATGCTTATTTTTAAGGTGGTTGGAAATCATTTAATTCCATTTAGTTGAAAGAAACATTGTGGCTTACTAATTCAATTATAAAAAGTAACCTACCCTAATTTCCTTGCTTGAACACTTGCTCAAGGATGTTCCTCCTCTTGCCTCTCTTGTGTTGGACCCTGAATTTTTTTCAATTATTATTGATTGATTATTTCATTTTTTTAGAATAGAGTCATTAATTTGATGGGTATAAATAGACATTTAAAATTAGATGGAAAGATTTGAATTAAGTTAGAGTTAATTGGTGTTTAAGAAGATTAAAAGAGTCAGGAGGTAAATGAATGGGAAATCCAAAGGAAAGGAGGGGTATTTTTGGAAGGACAAGACCAAAATGTGGTCTTGTTTAAGAAGAAGAAGAAAAAAAAAGTGAATTGGGAGAGAGGAAGAGAAATAACAAATTAAACAGAGAAACATGAGATATTTCGATGGTTGAGAGAAAAGAAGAGAGTTGAGCTAGAGTTTCTTCATTTCTTAGCTTTTGAGAGAGATTTTAAAGTGGTTCGAGAAGAGAAAAAGGTAGAGGAAGAGAAGAGCTTCCATTTGAGCTAAAGATCTCTTCATTTGGTGAAGAACCAAGTAAGATCACCTAAATCTTTTGGGATTTTTCAAAGGATTTTAGTTCATGGAATTTAGAAAATCCATGGGTTTAAGTATTCTAGCACCAATTTTAGTGATTGTGCTTTGTGGGATTTTCAATTGAAAATCCTATTGAATGGGATTTTTGTTATTGTATAAAAGGGATCAAAGAGGCAAGATGTAACGCCCCATATTAGGGGTTAGAATATTAAGAAAATTCGGTACATTTTATGCTTTGCATATTTGAATATTTGCTTATTTGTGCATAAGCATTTTGGTCACTTACAATTTCTGTGCAGGCATTCATGGCATTCCTGGTATAATTGGTATTAGAATTTTGATTAAGGTAAGAATTTTGGTTTATTTATGATGGAAATTTATTTGGAAATTATTAGTAATATTTTGAAAAATATGTAGGAATTTTGGGATAAAAAAAGGGGATAATGGCTTAATGACATGTAGCACCCTATGTGCATGACAAATGGCTCACATAAAATGAGCCGTGTGTCAAGTTGGTAGCAATGCATGCGGTAGCAACACACATGAGTATGTGCGTTACAAGGGAAAATTTGATGAAGCTTGGTTGTTTTTCGGATTAGGGAGTGCTCTTTGAAAGTCACCAAACCTTCATCACTGAAATCTCACTGCTAGAGAATTGTTACTGCTTCCTCCAAAGGTTACTGTTAGAGTTTTGTTGAAGCAAGTAAGTGTTTATTGTTGATGTTTTTTTTGGTGTAAATATATACATGCATGCATGGTTTTGAGGTGATATGAAATGAATGTAAGGATAGGGAAAATGAATTTAGTGAGGTTCTGATACTGAGATGAGTTAATGAAGTGATTGAATTGATCAAATGTAGTAAGGATGAAGATACAGTAGAGAGAGAAAGCTGAAAATGATTTCAAGTGCATCGATTTTTAGTGTTTGAATATAGATTTGATTTGTTTAAGTTGTGTGATCTGAAATGGAAGTACAAGAATTGGTTTTATTGTGTCATGTTTTCATTTAAGAGGGAAGTGAGAAAATCTGGGAAAAGAATGAGAGGAAGAAGATATTTTTAGTGCAGTAGAGTTCGCCGCGGCCACTCAAAGGAATTGATTTCTGTAAGGGTTCGTCGCGGCCAACTCAAAGTAATTGATTTCTGTAAAAGTTCTCCGCAGCCAACTCTTGAGTTCACCACGGCAAACTTTTAAGAAATGTCGAAGAATTCTACTGTCTAGAAAGTTTGTCGTGGCAAAGTTTCCTGACAGCTTAAATATACTTTGGTATTTTAGGTGTAAATTTCTTTATAGTTATCCTAATGGAGTGATTTTTGATTTGGAGTAAACTAGAGACATAAGCATACAAATTATATGAAGAGATTAAATTCTAATTCTACCTCTAAGAATTTAATAAATTGATTGGAAGTTGAGCTAAGAATTTTGATGAAGCTCAAGAACAACTTGAAATCTTTAGAGTATAACTTTTATTATAATAAACCAAATTGCATGAACTTGGTATCATTGGAAACCTAAGACAAAGAGGGACAACTTTCTAGAAGGAAGTATTACCTAATTACCTCAACTGCTTGATGAGAATAATTGAGCGAGGTGGACTCGAAAGTTGAGTGTAAAATAAATCTGGATTGAGGAATTGAGTTTGGTTTCACATGGATATTAATGTAAGAAGATTAGGGATAAGAAACCCAGATTTTTGTCATGAACATGCATCATACATATTCAATATACATGAGTGTGCATAATTTAATTCATAATTGTGCACAATAATAATATATGCTTGTATTAAATGCTATAGAGGAATGCATCGAGCGACTGATTCCAGATATTGCCAGGACATCGAGGCAATAGGCAATAAGGAAACTTTTGTAAGTAATTTTAGATGGTATTTTTGTAAGTAATTTTAGACGGCATTTTTAAAAGTAATTTAGATGGTCAAATTTGATAGTTTTGCTTTGACTATTTTGTTTGCTACTACTTTTGGTCCATTGAAAGATTTGTAAAGCTGTTAGATTGATATTTTGAATCTTTAACATTAAAGCAATGATTGGCTAGTTATGTTGAACATGAAATGAGTCTGTTTGGTTTTTTAAACTGTCAAGTCCTAGTCGTGGGTAAATAGGCATGCCTAGAAGGGTCTGCAGCTGCTGCTGTTATTGACACCTTGGTGTCTCCTATTATTGACACTTTAGTGTCTCCTAATATCGAGACATATGTCTCTCTTGCTGATACCAAGCATGGTATCTCCTGTATAAGTCCCATTACCCGCTTCTGTAAATGGATTTAATAGTCATATGATTTTGTATTCTAATTTCTGTCAGACTCTGATATAAACAAAGAAATTGTGTTATGATTATGAAGGGTTTATGCCCTCTTTTGAGACTCAGTTCTATTTTCTGTACAATCTATTTAAGATCTAATATAATATGTTTGAATTGTTCGTTCCGATAAACTGTTAATGCATACTTTTGATATATCATGATTTTGTATAATTAGTAGTCAGTTTATGCATAAATTAGTTATTACTCATTAAGTTATATGCTTAGCACGGTGGATTTGCCTCGTGTAGGTTTAGAGAGGAGAACAAAAAGACTGGGACGAGTCAACTGTAATGGCCAATGGAGTCTAAGTCTTATTTTATTACAATTATATTTTTAGAGTTTATTTTTGGCTTGTTTTTGATGTATATGATTTTGGATTTATTTGAAGGTTTGTAAAAGCCTTAATTCAGGCTGGTTCTGTTTGGAACAAGTTGTATTAAGCTCAGTGTATTATGATGTATGTTTGCTTTGAATTGTTTCTGCTTTGAGCTATTGAGAATGCATGATGAATGTTTCGTATGTTTTGGTTTTGTCTTGATTCTGTATGCATGTATGTTATGTTGTCTATGTGACGTCCCATATCCTCCCAGGGGCTATTAGGGTGGCACACAAGAGGAATAAGAGAAGAGGCATTTTTAGTAAGTTTTTAAGCAAGGAAATCAAGGTGGATTACATGTTTATAATATAGTTTTGAGCCATTAACATTTTTTACGAATCAAGAAAGCAAAATGATTTCACTTACTTCGTAAATGTCACTTTTAGTATTTTGAGTGATCAGAGAAATTGCTACACACTGGTGCATGAATTTTGATTATAAAATGGAAAATGGTTTTGAAGTATTCATGTTATGGAAACATATCATGGCATTTTGTATAAATGAAAAGATGTGAAAGCATGAAAGTATGAAAACATAAGCAAATGATTTGAGCATGAATATGTGCTTTTGTTTGGGCAAGAGAGGAACCCATTTCGTTAGTCACATGCACGTTGACCCATAACCTTCTCCCGACTGCCCGCTTGAGGCCACGAGATCCTGAGAAATCGAACTTGTTTTATTCATGGTGTAAACTTCAGTTTCTCCGTTTTGTTCCACGAAACTCTCGAGTCATTTGTTTGTGCATTGGATCTTTGAATTGTCAAGTTTGTTACATAATTTGAGTGTTCCGCTATGTTGATGTGATTATACTTTAATAGTGAGTTTTAAACAAGAATTGTGAATTTGACTAAAAATTTGAGAACGAAGTGTTTCATAAATTCACTATGATTTTTATAAGACAAGAAACATTTCAATGATTTTTGCTTATTCTTTGTTATAAACTTGTTACCTCCGAGCTTTCAAGCTCACCCCCCTTTTATCACATCTTCAGATGATAGCTAAGAGACCAAGTGATTAAGAGCCTAAGGGCATTTCTCCAAATTTGCTTATTCTGTAGTTTGACATGATTTTAGGAAAGCAAGAAGTTTGTTTGTTTAAGGACATTTTGTAATTTGAGATTTTGAGATGATGATCTAATGTGGCTTGGAATGCCATTAAAGATTTGTAAAACTTTATTCTTTTGATGTTAATGAAATGTGAATGGTGCATGGATGATGTGGGTTGAAATTAGATATACGTGAAGAAAAAATCAACTTGAGTTGATGATTTTGGAACATAAATCGTTGATATATATATATATATGTATATATGTATGTATGTATGTATATATATTTATATATGTATATGTATGCATGTATGTATGTATGTATGCACAAGTGAGACATTGCTGAAAGGAAGATAGAAATTATGAATGATCAGATGTAGTTGAAGGTGATGAGAAAAATGAGTTGAGATTTGAGAGTTTAATGAAATCATTTTGGTAGCTGAATGGTTATGCTCAGGACATTTCAAGTTTGCACAGTGCAAAATTTCAAGTCTTCCGTAAGGGAACATTTTATATTATGACTTTAGGGTAAAAACCTATATTGATCTAGGATGAATTTGACAAATTGTCTTCATGGAAATTATAGCTTGTCTTTCCAGCTTTCTAACACTATAAAGTATGAAACTTTTTGATATCGGAGTCAAACGCTATGGTCCTTATAAGTGGAGATGCTCAGGAGTATAGGACGTATCGTCTGGTAATGACGTATCGTCTGGTGAGGACGCACCATCTGGTGAGGGCGTATTGTTTGGTGATGACGTGTATCTAGTGAGGATGCTTCATTTGGTGACGACACTTCTTCTGGTGAGGACATATCGTCTGGTGATGACGCTTCATCTGGTGAGGACGTATCGTCTGGTGATAACGTCATATTGTCTGGTGCACTGTTCATCTGATCCTATTGTCTGGTCACATTTGTGGCCCTATAGATGATCGAATCTATATTTGAGGTCTTCATAAAAGTTGTATAATTTGAAGTTCTCTTTCAAACCATCGAAAGAATACCTCAATCCGAGTTCTCCAGAGAAAGTTATGACCATTTTTCCAATTTGTCTAACCCTTCATTTGGGTTCATCTGATCCTATCATCTGGTCCCACTTTTGATCCTATAGATGGTAGAATTTGTCTTCAAGGTCTTCTTGAAAGTTGTATATCTTGAAGTCCTCTTTCCAACCAACTAAAGAACACCTTAATCTGATAAATCTTAAGAAAGTTATGACAATTTTCCCAATTCATCTGACCCTTCATCTAGTTTCGTCTGACCCTATAGTCTTGTCCAATTCTGACCCTTTAGATGACAAAATCTCACTTCAATGTCCTGAAGAAAAATGTAGATATTGAATTCCTCTTTCGAACCCTTCAAGAATGACCTAATCTGATATCCCTAAGGCAAGTTATACCATTGTCTTGAATCACGTTCATTATAATTAAGGACAGAACCTTGTTTGATTCCTTCTTCCCAATCTATGTTATCCTACCTTTAAATGAAGTGATCTTTAAGGTAATAGATTCCTCACACATTCTGCTATCTCTCCACAAAAAATTGGCAGCATTCCAAATTGATTGGAAAAGGGTTTTGATTGAAGGAAAGTGAAGGAATCTGTTGGAATAGTATGAACTGATGTTATTTTACTGAACATGCTTTGGCTTTGTGAATATATCTGGATGGAAGTTGAGCATAGAATATTTGCTTCAGTATAAGAATGATTCGAAAAATAGGGCCCGACATTTATGATATCAGATAATAAAGATGAATCAAGGATGAATAATGAGGGTTAATTGGAATAACCATACATGGTAACAAGCATAAGCACACATTTTATGACTCCAAATGATAAGTTCTGGAATTGGTGCCCAACAGTTGTGGTATCACAGCCCAAAATTGAGATCTTTCATGGCCAATTTTCAGAATGTATGTCAATCACAAAGGCGATTGTTAAGAGTTCGAGCAAATAGACTATGTAAGAAGAGAGTGATGATCTGGTAGAATGTGAGAAATGAACGTTTATAGATATTACGTAGTTTGATATGATAGACATAGATGCAGTAATTGTGAGTATATTAGTGAATATGGTAACAAAATTTTATTGTGAATTTGTGATTTGAAGCCTTTTGTTATTACCTTTAGAGGTTAAATAAAAAGTTTTAATTCCAAGGATTGCGGTATAGAATGCAACCGCGGGTCGTTTCACTTAATCGGAACCTGATGAATAGAACTAAGCTAGCCTATATGTCATGATATGCAAACCAAATTAGCAAGGTAGAGGGGGTTTAAATCTGTGAAAATTTGGACAAACATAAGCAAATTGTAAGAAAATGTAATGAAAAGTATTTTTGGATTTCGGGAATAGAAAAGCGATAAAATGAAAACAATGATCAAATGATGATAGTATCCTCTTGAAAACGAGCTTTGGCTATCTTAGTTCAAAACAAATTTTTATGGGAGTGAATCACTAAGTTTCAAATGGTAAACCTTGAAGAACTCTTTAAGTCCAAGGTTTTAATCAATGAACTTCATTTTTTAAAACCTTGTTGAATGCTCTTAGTGTGTGCAATGGGTAAGTCAATGCAATAAGTCATTTTGGGATCCAGAATCATCTCAATATCAAACACAACTAGGCAGATAAAAGAGAATTAACCAAATCACAAATAGAAATATATGAGACTTCATATATTCCAGTTCCAAGTTCTACATCAACAAATCCCAATAACATATTGAATGTCCAACACTTGATTAAACTCTAATCAAGAATATTCGACTACAAATTACAAATCCTAAACCTAGGAGTTCATAACAATATAGCTGAACATGGAATAAACTACTCCCCTTTGAAG
>JANIJH010049190.1:0-10249 GCA_024520975.1 Erythroxylum areolatum | reverse complement strand
CACTCCACAGGTGCAATGGTTGCTTCAAATCTCAAAGGTAATCTGCTCAAAAACTTGTCTACTAACCTGTCAATGTTAGTATTTTCTCCAAACTCTTTCAGCTGTTGAACCAAATTCATGAACCTTGTTTTTGCAACTCCCACACTTTCTTCTTCTTTCATCATGAAATTCTCAAAACTTCTCACCACAGCTTGCTTCTTCAACCTTAATGATTGAGCCGAACCCACATATTCAAGTTTCAATGTTTCCTATAGCTCTTTGGCACTTTTGCAACTTACATGTCTCAATAAAATAGCTTCACTCACTACCGATCTCAAGAAAACAAGAACTTTAAAATCCTTGTCCCTCTCTTGTCTAACTCTTGTTTGTTGCTGCTCAGTTAGGTCTCCTATATCCTCAACTTTAGTCACTCCTTCACTCACAACATCCCACCATTCACACGTTCGAAGGCAATCTTCAACTCTAAGAGCCCAAGCTTTGTAGTTTTCTCCAGTTAAAACAGATATATTAGCTTGCATACTTTGCATATTCATCATAGGAAAGTTAGCACCTGACATGGTTTCGGTTCTAACCAGGCTAGTGAACCGTGTAGCTTTGATACCACTGTGGATAGTTCAGCTTGAGATGGGAAAGGCTTCAGCAGAATATGAGCTTCAGATCAGCACCAAGTGCCAATCTTCAATTGCTGGAAAAACAAAACCTGAAATGGAGAGCTGGTTCTTCAGGACTTCAACAGAATGAGCAAGCCACAATGAAACCTTCTAGAAGCTGAAGCTTGAGTTGAATTAGATTTTCCAGCAACAAACACTTCAGTAGAAATGACTTGTCGTCAACCATTCCAACAGAAACAGAACTCCAATGCCTCAAACTTGGACAAACCTCAAGTTTGCAATATTTCACCAGCAGCAACTTCTGTACTAAAAAAGGGATTTTCTTCAAGAAATGAAAGTTTTGCTAATAAACACCATTTGCAACCTATGAGCTTGATGTATTCTGTGTATAGTCACTCAATAGAAACTAAATATGTGACTTTTGAGTGTTGAAAAAAATCAGTATCAATGTTTGAACAAAACAGAAACTATGAAGCTTATGAAGAATGGAAATTTTGCACTTTCAAATATGCTTCATTCCCACTCTTAAAAGCCCCCTTTTTCATACCACACACTTGCAACAACTCTCAGTCAATGGTAATAACAAGATGAGAAAGTGAAATCAGATGAAAAGGAGAAGATGAAAAATTTCAGAAAATTGCAGTTATGTTACTGTTTCATTGATCTGAAAAAAATGATGGTTTTGAGCTTTTTCAACTTAGCCCTTCACACCACTCAACATGCTCACATATGTATCAATACCAAATCAACAGTAAATGCAAGAGAAAAATGTAAAAACTGATGAAATGAGGAAGATGAGATTTTTCATAAAATGAGGCTGCTACTATTCATTTTCGAATCTGATGGGTTTTTGAGCTTTTCAACTTAGCTCTTCACACCATTTTGCTTGATTACATCCAATGGCTCAAAATGAAAGGAAAAAAAAGAAGCTAAAGTGTAAGATCATTTCAAGTTGCATGAACTCATTGATTCAGCTGAAACAAAAGAGAAAATGTTGGACAAAACATCAACAAAAGCTAACACAAGGATTTCCTAATAGGTTAAAGCTGAAAAAGTAAATCAAAGGACAAAAGTTGCTTGAAAACAATGGGAACAAAAAGGCTGATACTCGACTTTCATTTCTTCATTGCCTATAATTGCTTTTAACTTCAAATTTTGCAGATCTGTTGACTTGTAGACTTTAATTGCTTCAGGTTTGTAATTTGCTTCAAACATCAAAACTCTGCTTCGGGCTCCTTCATCTGATGTAGCTCCACTTGCTGCATATTTCCAAATTCTTCATTCTTTAATTTTCCATCACAAGTAACTTCAATCTTCTTGCTTATTTGGCTTTGCTCATCACTTTCAATCATTCGAACTCTTGGTTTTGAATCCAAACATCTCTGAATTGCTCTCAAAACCATGATCTCTAGCTTCCTCTTTATTGTTGGAATTCTGCTCTTCATTTTGCTTTTTCTCTTCACTTTCACTGAACTTGCAAATTCTTCCACAAACTTTAGCATAGCTGGCTGCATTAAACAACATAGATCAACACAAACGACGTCGATTCGGTTAGATTAAAAGTGCCTCAACCGTCCCCTTCCCTCCTCCTGCACCTGTGCGCTAGCTACTTCCTCTCCCTCGTCCAGATCTGCTCCGTCCATCATCGGCTGCGTATCCTTCGTGCAGCTACTGCGGCTCCGGCGACGAGTGTCGTCTTCTTTGGCGGTTAACGTCCAGGCAAGAAACTCTTCTCTCAGGGATTATGGATAATGATCATTATATAAATGTCTAGTGCCATATATGGCTGTGGTGAGTTATTTTCTTTGTTCAATAGGAGGCAATATCATAAAAATAGAGGAGACTCTGCCGAAGTTTTTATAAATTCTAGTTTAACTTAAAACAATTTATTGTTAAATAGGAAAAGTCTATGGGCAGAAGGCCTACACTCCGTCAGTTGTTTTTGCATGCTCACACTAAGAAGCAAAACAGTGTCATATTCGTCAACAAACGATGTAGAGAACTGAATGTATGTGCAATCATGTTTAATATTAAATCTTAATAATTATGACTTACTAATTATAATATAAGCATTGCCTCATAATTGGACTAAATACAAGAAACAATTCGGAGACAGTCTCAGGGAGAACAAGCTGTTGATGAGAGCTAGGCATATTTTGATGTAGTGGGTGGTAGGGACAGTCGTGGAAAGATCTTCGAGCTAGGTTTATTTGGAAACACATGTTATTCGCACTTCTCTACGTCCAGTACAGCAGCATCAAGTAGACGACTGACAGTGGAACGTATTCATCAGCTTGAGAGCACAGTGCAAACCTTGGTAAATCAGTTGCAATAGACAATGGAGTACATGATTAGGCTCCAAAATGACATGGAGTAGTTGAAGGGGACGGTTAGAGACTCAGACCATCCGCGCTCACCAGGACAATAAGATTGTTGTAGTCATTTGATTTGAATTTATGTACAATTTAATGTTTTTATTATCAATGAAGAATTTTTTTCCTTTATATGACCAATTAATTTTTTATTTAAACAAATTATATATATAAACAAATCAAAAAATTATGCAATGCTAATTTATAGTTGTTGAATTATCCAAATCAAATTTAATATCGAGATTTTAAAAAAGAAAATACTTACGATCAGAATTGTGGTAAATTGATGAAAATGTGTATTGTCGTTACCAACAGAATTTAAGTCTCTATCGGTAAGTTAAGTCATACTTACCAATGGTTGGTGGTAAACTGTCGATAAATGTTTAGGGTTTTTACCAACGAACGCTTGGTTTCCATCTGTAATTTGAGCGATATTTACCGACGGTTATTGACAAACCGTCGACATATGTTCACATTTTTACTGTGCATTCACCGACGGCTTATCACAAATCTATATCGACGGAGACGATTCTTTTCATTGGTAAATTTACTGACGGTTGGTATGTATTGTCGGTATATTTTTCGATGGAAACAAGATCCCGTCGGTAAAGTTACCGATGCCCAATTTCGTGACGATTTTTTTTGTCGGTGAATACCGTCGCAAAATTTCATTACCGACAGAACGTTATTGTTTTCCGTTGGTAAGTTCTGTCAGTAAACACCCTTTTTCTTGTAGTGTACCTATGGATAACAAACAACGCACATATTCACACGAGGACTTAAAAGGACAGAATAGGCTTTCACCACTAGTTAGCTGGATTAGTATAAGTTGTTGTAACAGAGCAAATCTCAACCCTTTATTTATTTTATCCTTTTTTATCCTTTTTATCCTCAAGTGTATGGTCAAGATTAATTCAACAAATGTATAAATATGTGTCTAAGCAAATAATATAAGTAGTGTACAAAAAATTTAGTAATATACCTTCTCCTACATGGTGTTAGAGCTCTATTAACACAAGTCAAAATGAAAGAAAATTCTGGGTGATCTGCCACCACCCTAAATGATACATTATACTCTCTCGATTTTTTTAGCTATAACAAAGACTCTAAACTTCAATCTGGCCATCAAACTTAATTGAAAAAATTTGTCAACTGGAGAGTCCAAATCCTTGCAGCCATAAGAGCTCTTGAGCTTGAAAACTTCATCAACTCAGCACCTACTCCTCAGTTCATCACTGCAGACACAAATCAGGTCATTGAAAATGCAAAATATAAACCATGGCGAAGAACAAATAAACTATTGCTATGCTGGTTACTTTTAACAATCGGAGAAGAGGTAATAGGACAGGTAAATCACTCAAATTCATCCTACCAAGTTTGGCAAATTTTGAAGAATCTTTATGCTCAAACATCTATGGTTAGAGTTCTTCAACTAAAGCATCAACTTTCAACTATTAAAAAGGGCTTACATACCATATCAGAATACATGCAGAAAGTCAAAACCATTGAAGACTTACTTAAAGTAGCAGGACATGCAATCAGTGAGTATGAATTAATATTGAGTGCTCTAAATGGCATTGGTCATGAATATGATCCTGTTGTGGTTTATTTAACACATTCTATGAAAACTTCAACATTACAAGAAGTGCAATACTCTTTTATGATGCATGAAACAAGAATAGAGCAGCTGAATATAATCAATCAAGTAGAAATCTCATCACTAACTGCAAGCTACGCAACCCTCAATTATCGGGGAAGAAGTGGATTTAGAGGAAGAGGAAATCGTGGTAGAGGAGGTAGATGGAATGGAAACAGAATTTTCTGTCAACTGTGTCATAAACCAGGCTATAAAGCACTAAAATGTCACAAAAGGTTTGATGTCATGTGGCAAGGTAATACCACCAATCATGGAAACAGAACACAGTCACACAACATAGACAGAACAATGCACAAAACTATCCTCATTCCTACTTGGCTCAAAATCAGTCTAGAAATCCCTCATTTGAAGCAATCAACAACAATACATGTTTATAGACAGCGGGGCTACAAATGATGTCACAACAGATCTTAATAACTTGTCAATAAGTTCAAAATATGGTGGAAAGGATCAACTCACTATTGGCAAAGGTAACTCTCTTCCTATTGCTAACATTGGCTCATCTCACATATATTTTCTAAACAATATACACACACCTCTTGCACTAAGGCAAATTCTGCATGTTCTCAGCATAACCAAAAATCTACTCAACATCTCTAAATTCACAAAAGTTAACAACATTTCTGTTGAGTTTAGTAACGAAAATTATTTGTTTAAGGATAAAGCAATAAGGAAGATTCTGCTTAAGGGAGTGCTTCAGGATGGGCTTTACAGCCTCAAAGCCATTAAACAACCCGACAATATCAGGCCAACATACCCTAAGCCCAGTCCTTCCTAACAAAAAGTCTCTTCTTTAGGGTCAATCATTATGAGGCAAACATAGCACAAAAAGATATAAATGTTTGGCATGCTAAATTAGGACATCCTTTTAAGCATATCTTGAAACAAATTCTAAGTTCAATGAAGTTCAACTTTAATCTAAAAAATCTATCTCATTGTGATGCTTGTAAGGAAGGAAAATTGCATCAATTGCCTTTTCAAACTTATGATATAATTGCTCAGAATCCTTTAGAAATCATATATTCAGATACTTAGGGACCCTCTCCACATCTCTCAACCAAAGGACACAAATACTATCTTATTTTTCTTGATGTGTACACAAGATTCACTTGGCTTTGTCCTTTAAAACTAAAATTCGATATCCTATTTGTCTTTATCAAAGTCAAAACCAATGTTGAACTTTAATTGAACAGGAAAATCAAAGCTTGACATGCTGACATGGGAGGTGAATATAAAGCTCTCTTACCCTACCTCACAAAACATGGAATGCAACCATGATTCAGTTGCCCTTACACTCACCAACAGAATGGGGTTTTCAAAAGGAAACACAGACACATCACTGAAATGGGACTAACTCTTTTATCTCATGCTCACATGCCACTCACATACTGGTTAGAAGCCTTCTCCACCGCCACCTATCTTATTAATAATCTCACATCTTCTAGACTAAATAACCTCTCACTATTTGAAAGTTGTACAACGAAACACCGAACTATCTTTATCTCAAAACTTTTGGTTGTAGTTGTTTTCCTTATCTTAAATATTAGTCTCATCTCAAATTAGCATTTTACACCACTAAATGTGTTTTTCTTAGGTATAACTTAATGCATCAAGGTTACAAGTGTTTGACTAATCAAGGGAAAATCATAATATCTCGTTATGTTGAATTCAACGAGGAAGAATTTCCATTTTCTCAACTCTTTCCCTCACATTCAAACTATCTTATGGCTTCATCAAGTTTCTCTACCTTTACTCTAGCCTCAACTCCAATTGGTACACCTTCATCAAAAGCTGTCATGAATCACTCTTCTTCAGCAGAACACTCTCACTCAGCTGAATCCTTCAACAGGCAGGTAAGCTCTCAAAATCCTAGCTCATCATCACATTTTACATCCTCACAAAATAAACAAAATACCTTACCGAACATCATTCTTTCAACCACACCAAATACTAAATCAAATTCTTCATTCTACACATAACAAAATGTTCATCCTATGCAAACTCGATCCAAAAGTGGAATTTTCAAGCCAAAACTCTATTCCTTTTCTCTTACCTTAAATCCACAAACTGAACCTAGAACAGTTTCTAAAGCTCTAAACAACCCTAAATGGTTTCATGCTATGCAGGATGAATTCAATGCCCTACAACAAAATTATACTTGGACACTTGTCCCCTGTGAGCCTACTATGCGTTTTTCAGAAACTTTCAGCCCTATTGTGAAAGCTTCAATAATAACGGTAATGCTTTCACTTGTTGTCTCCCATCACTGGGAGATTCAGCAAGTAGACATCAACAATGCTTTTCTATACGGGGAGTTACATGAAATTGTTTATATAGATCAACCACAAGGATTTGAAAGCAAACACAGCTGCATCATGTATGCAAGTTAGATAAAGCTCTCTATGGACTGAAACAAGCTCCTAGGGCTTGGTTTTACAAACTGAAATGTGCACTGTCTTAGTGGGGGTTTCATAACTCAAGGTCAGATGCCTCTCTATTTTACTCAAACAAAAATGGAATTATTACAATGCTAATGGTCTATGTAGATGACATTTTATTCACAGGAATTCAACTCAAGCAATCCATGCAATTATCAGTTAATTACAGTCTCAATTTGCACTTAAAATTCTTGGAAGCATAAATCATTTCCTTGACTTTGAAGCATACAAAAACAAGAATGGTTTATACCTTTCACGGAAACAATACATTGAAGATCCACTTACCAGAACAGATATGTCGTCATGCAAGCCTTCCTTGACACCCATCACTCTAGCAACCAAGTTATTTCTACATAATGGCACACCATTTGAACTCCCAAAGCTTTACTGAAGTACCATAAGAGGTCTTCAATATCTATGCAATACAAGACCAAACATCAGCTTTGCATTCAACAAATTAAGCCAATTTTTACAAAATCCTTTAAACACACATTGGATTGCATGTAAAAGGGTTTTACGTTAACTGAAGGGAACCTCAAATCTGGGACTGCTCTTTCAACCATCATTGTCGCCTCTTGATCTCCATGCTTATAGCTACTTTGACTAGGTCATCTCCCCTAATGATCGTAAGTCAACAGTTGGAGGATGTGCATTTTTAGGGGGAAAAATCTCTAAGAAACAGACGACAGTAACACGGTCTAGCACTGAGGCTGAATATCAAGCCCTATCTCAGGTATAGACTGAAGTCATCTATCTCACATCTCTACTATCTGAGTTAGGATTTTATCTTTCACAAACCCATTCTATGGAGTGACAATAATGAAGCTCGATCCCTAACTTAAAATTTTTCTCTTTCACTCAAGAATGAAACACATTGAGGTCGACGTACACTTCATAAGAGACAAAGTGGAGAAAGGAGAAATAGAAATTAGATACGTTTACACTGAAGATCAACTTGCCAATATCCACACGAAAGTTCAAAGCCTTAGGTTTAGTTCGAGTGGAGGTGTTAACGGAGAAGAACCGAGAGAGGAAAGAGAAATACCACAGACAATAAATCACAAGGACACTACCTACAGACAACAGATAACGCACATATTCACATGAGGATTTAAGGGCAAAATAGACTTTCACCACTAGCTAGCTGGACTAGTACAAGTTGTTGTAACAGAACAAATCCCAACCATTTATTATTATTCTGTCCTTTCTATTAAGTGTATGGTCAAGATTAATTTGACAAATGTATAAATATGTGTCTAAGCAAATAATACAAGTAGTGTACAAAAAGTTTAGTAATATACCTTCTCTTACAATGTTTGCATCCTCTCCAATGGCAGCAATTGAAATCCTCAGAACTCAGGATCGTTTGTTTTGTTTTAGAAAGATTCCAACAGCAGTTCCTTACAAAACTCATGTTCCCAACCGCATGGCTTTGGACCTCTGAACTCATTGATGAATTGAAGTTCTTGCGAGCCCTGTGCAGGACTGAATTGTTTTCTGCTAAGGCAATAGAGTCACAAGCCATTTTGCGAGAGAAGAAGGTGACTGAGTTAGTGGAGTTCTTGGAAAGTAGAGAAAGGAAAGTTGTGAATATTGGAGAGGCAATGTTCGTTACTGTGTTTAACATACAAGATGATCTTCTATTATCGAGGGATATGATTAGTTTCGAAGAAGAAGATGTAGCAAGTGGATTGAAATGCCTTATGTGGAAGATATAATAGAGTTGGGTGGTACACCAAATGTTGCTGATTTTTATCCTAAACTTGCTCGTTAAGATCCTTAGGGTCTGAAAAGAAAACTCACCAAGAGCCTCCAAGAAATGTTCGCTTTGTTGAAAAAATAGAGACAAAAAAGAGTATTAATGAAAAACATGTTGGAAAAATTACGCAAGATCAAATCTTAGCGCAACAGAAATATTATAAATTTTTTACCATAGAATCAACTTTAACAGAATTAAATTAGAAACATAAAACAAAAAATTAACAAAGCTATACTAGCCTATCCCGATTTCTTGTTACAATTTACTGTTTCTTCGAAACTGTCAATTCCACGAGCCGTTCAATTGTCCAGCCTCTAATGGTATCCACAGATCTATTCAGAGAAAACTCAAATCGAATTTGAGAGGAAAAATTGTAACAAGTGCTAGCAACCATTTTTTTTTTCTAATTTTTCCTTTTATATGAAAAATCTTATTTTTCATGTCCTTGGATTTTATTAAAATTACAACTAAAGTCAAACTTTAATTACAATTATAAATGAATCCTAATAAAATCAAATATCACATATTGACCCTCAAAGTTTCTAAAACTTCTCAATTAAGTCCAACTTAATTCAATTTTCACTTTTTCCTTTATAGATCTTTTTATGTGTGACCCATTAGGCTCCTAACATGTTGGCCATGATTATAAGTTATAATTCTAATTCATAATTAGAATCAGATAAATTAAAACTAATTTTAATTTATCTTTAATTCCCTAATTAAACAATTTATAATCATAGATCATGATTGACATGTAGCAACATGTCATGACCACCCAAATATTAGGAATGTCAAAGTGGTTTGACTTAATCTGTCTACGCATGATTATCTTGTATAAATTAATCCTTTCGTCATCTAATGTTCTAATTGGAATTAGAGTATGGAATTCGTGTCTACTCTAAATAATCCAATCATATTCGTTCTTGCTAATTAGTAAATGATTTATAATTGCTATTTGAAAACAACTTTTTCAAATTTCAATTTACTTTGGCCAGAGATTCTCAAAATCATTACTAATCAAGAACAACAGAATATTCACCCTAATTACTTTAGGCTAACGAATTCTTTATTGATTTACTCAACTATCTCCACATAGTTCATACTATATTCAATAACTACTGAATTGAACTACTATAAGAATAGAACATAAGTAGCATCAAAACATAGTAATTTCTACATGAGACAACTTTAGTAATCTCAAGTCTAAGGATTAATTATACAACCATCATAATGAGATAATCCACAGACACACAAGTAATATTCTATTCGGGATTCTCATAATTGGGTCAGTTCAGTGAACTTATTCTCTAATAAGCACCCACATGTTTGTTTAAATATCTCCACACTTTAATCTATGAGATCGATTACTTTCTTCATAAGAAAGAAACAAATATGTGCTAGTCTAACCATTT
>JANIJH010049153.1:0-10251 GCA_024520975.1 Erythroxylum areolatum | reverse complement strand
TTTGAGGAGTTTAGAAGGGTGAAAAATTGTTGTGCAAGATGATTAAGTTTCATGTTTTACGGTTCAAGAGTTGGATTCCGGTAACGGGGTCCAACACTTATTAATAGATTGCAGTGTATTGAAAAGGATAGAGTTCCAAGATTTGTCACTAGTAGAATTGTTACTTTTGATGAATCGGTGTGTTTGGCTAGATAGAGGACTTTTGAAGATTTTGCATGTATAAAAAAATTAGGGTGTTGAATAAAATGTAGAGTTTAAAATTGAAACTCCAACAAAGATAGTTAAAAATCAGGCTATAGATGTGCTAGAGGGATAACTATAAAGTATAACAACAAGGAGAGCAATGAAAGAAATCAGAAAACCTATCAGGTATTTAGCTTGTGTTGATATTGCCGAAACTAATATTATTATATTTTCCTTGGCAATAGTTAAGAATATAGATTGAGATAAATATAAAGAATGAGTGAATAGTAAAGAAGCATAAGAATGGTTATTGTCATGAATGAGGTGATGCAATCTTTGTACAAAAATGAGACATAAGAACTTGAACCAGTACCAGGTGTAAAGTTAGTAGGATGTAAATGAGTTTTCAGTAAGAAAAAAAATATTTTTAGAGTTGAGCCAGCTACGTTCAAGACACATCTATTGGGATATAATTTTCCATAGAAGGAGGGAATTGATTACTATGAGGTTTTCTCCCCAGTCGTGAAGCATGAGACCATTTAAGTTCTTTACAATGGTAAGTGCAATCTACCTAAAGTTGGCATAACTTGATATGAAAATTGTATTTTTGCATGGAAATCTAAAAGAACATATTTATTTATTACAATCAAAGGGTTTTATTGATTTTAATAAAGACTATGTGTGTTTGTTGAAGAAATCCCTATATAGATTAAAACAGTAACTGAAGCAATTGTACAAGAGATTTTATGCATTTATATTATTTAATGATTTTATTTGTAATTACTTTATATTTATATTTACTCAAAAAACATGTCAAATGGTTTATACATTTATTTTTTGTTATGCATTGATGACATATTTAACTGCTTATTGAGCAGTAAGTTTAAGATGAAAGATATAGGTGTACCGAATAAAATTTTAGAGATGGAGATTTGAAAGGATAGAAGAAAAAGTCTATTATACTTATCACAACAAAAGTGCATTGAAAAAGTACTACAATCTTTCCAAATTGACAATCAAAGTCAATTTGCATTCTTTTGGTGACATATGTTAAACTTGATGTTAGTGCATTACCTAGTGCAGATGCAGAGAAAGATTATATGAAGTAAGTTCCTAGCAGTTTGATATATGTCATAGTATGCACAAGAATAGAGTTAACGCATTATGTTAGTATAGTAAGCAAGTTTACAAGTGATCATAGAAAAGTTCATAGGGAAACTATTAAGTGAATTATGCGATACTTGAAAGGTATAAGTGATATTAGATTATAGTAATTTAACTAGTGTTGATAGCTATATCGATTATGATTATGATGGAGATCTCTTAAAAAGGAGTTTATTGACATATTATGTCATTGCTCTCTTTGAATAAGCGATTCATTAGAAATCAATACTTCAGTCAACAATTGCTTGATCTATAACAGAAGTAAAATATGTCATTGAAGGAAGGGGTATATGGTTGCAATGTCTTGTTGATAGTTTGGGTATAAGTGTACAAAACTCTTGTCATTTTATTGTGATATTTAAGGTGCATTAAGTTTAGCTAAAAATTCTATCTATTTTGAGAGAAAAAAGCATATTGTTGTTAGGTTGAACCTTATACGAGATGTTATTAAGAAAAAGGTGTTTTCTATATAAAAGATAACCAAAACTGATAACTCAACAAATATGTTGTCTAAGTCATTATTTACATAAAAGTTTAATTATAACTTGGATTTGGTGAATATTCACATAACTTGAAACTCGTATAAACATGTATCACACAAAGTGTTTCTTAATTAGATATTGGAGAATTCAAGGTAAAGAATTATAAATTATACCTTAAATATAAGGTGAAGAATGAAATCGCTTAAGCAAATTGACATTAGTATGAGACATGGGAACAAGAATAGACTTGTACACATTGTATAATTGTTAAATCAAAAACAAACTAACACTTGTGTCAACAGAGTGTGTTAGGGGTCAAATTCGTAATACAATTGTGGAAATAAAATTTTGTAGTTATTAAATATCGTATATGTAACCCAAACTATAAATATATTGATTAGGGTTTTTTTGGTTATATTATTTTTTATATCATTTTCTCATATTAATAAGAAATCTATTTTCTTATTTGTGAAAATAGATCACATATTGACTAAACTATATAATTATTTATTTTCACTTCATTTTTTTCTTCTTATATTTTTTCTTGTGTGAGTATTGGTATCGAACACTACAATAGAAGGGACTTATGGCTTCATTTTTTTTATGGCGAATAAAAAATTGTTGTTAAAAGTCAGCTATTGGCAACGATTTACCAATTCGACACCATAAGTCCAACCTTTTGTAACATTTTTTCAAATCATCACTAAATGAATACATTTTGCAACGCTTAATGAGAATCATCACAAAAGGAGCGACATTTTGCAGTGGGTTAAAAATTTCATCACTAGACGACATGCCTTTAGCGACAATTCTCTAAATCATGGCAAAAAGTTGTGCTTTTGGTGACGAATTGTAAAATTGTCATCAAAAGTTGATGTTAAATTTTTGTATTTTGTGTTTTTTTGTTTTTTTTTCTTGTGTGATAGTATTCGTAAAAGTAATAATGTTTAAAAGATAATTTTTTAATGATAAGTGTACTTAACAATCCTAAGGCTAATTGTAATTAACATTTATATGAATTTTCATATTTTTCATTTGCCTTCTTTATAAATTTGTTTAAATAGCTAATGCATTCAAAATCTATAATTTATACACAAATGATACATAGTACTACATCTCCATTTATACAAAAGTTACATGAAAATATAATGGAGCATTTAAAAATTGTAAAATGTTTTTAAAATTTTAAACATATTGTTGAAAAATAGAGGGTAGGTAAATTAAATTTTGGAAAGTAAATATTTTTGGGGCATTAAAAGATAATCATACCTAAAATTTTAATATTAACAAGATCAAAAGATCATAAATTTAAGTTGAATACTTTTCTTAATTGTTAATATTTATTAGCAATAAAATAATAATATATATAAATATTAAAATATGGTAAGCAATATACTATAATGATATATGGTAAGTACTATAAGATATTGATTAGATGTTTAATAATTCTTATAGACAAAATAATAAATAAAGTTTCATGTTTAATATTCCATTAAGAAGGAAATGAATTTTTTTTTTAGATTGCAAGTGACATTAGACTTGGTAGAAAAGATAAAGAGGTTCCCAATGTTGGGATTCCTAAAAAGGCTCCTTGCATGTTCCAAGCCATCAATTAAAACAGTTAAGATCTTCCCTCAGGGTCTAGTTTATTGACACCCTTTTCTTTCAATTTCTTTACTCAAAAAATACAGTGAATGATTTCTTAGATGTAGTATGGATGATGATATTAGATGAACTACACGTACCATGCATTTCACTTTATGAGCTAATAGTATAGAACAATCAAAGCTAAATAAAATAGTATTAAGAACCCAAATTCGAACACATGCATACTTGACTGATAAACTCCATCATTGTCACAATAAACATGTATAGTTTTTGTAATCGACAACTGTTCCAAAACAATCGATTTCCTTAATCCTATATGGACTATTGGGACAACGTCACTGCCTTTATTTCCATCTATGTTCGCTTGAAAATTTGAGAAAACTTAACACAACATATAGTATATACAATCAAATGTTCATATAATAGCTTCCTAATAAAAAAAGAGATACTAATAATAAAGAAAGAGAGGTAATATGTTAAATGGTTAAATTAGCTATCATTATACACTTTTATAAACTTTGATGATCAAATGATAAGGCATTAGGCAAAGTTGAGGTGATTTCAAATAAATTTAAGATTTTGACCTGTAAATAATTGAAACACTCAAATCAATATGTATTTCCTTTGAAGTGTATTGTCTTTTATTAGGATATTTCTCTAGAACTTGCCTGGAACATTTGAAGAACTAATCGATATATACATTTATAAGAATAAAAAAAGGCCATAAGAATAAAAAAGGCTTTCATTGGTTTACAAGCGTTAACTTACAAATCAACCCTAATTTTATATCCCTAGTTAGCTCCTTTGAGCCATAACCTTATTCTTTTATTTTATAACTATATTGCGATCCAAATTCTCTATTTAAACATCCTTACCTATTGTGTTATGGTTCAAAGAATTTTGGTTTATTGATATATGTATTCATACAAAATGTACCAAAAAAAGAAAAAAAAATAAGAAAGGTAGCAATAAGAAACTCAATGTGGTGGGAATTTTTATTCATATGAAGTAATTAACGATTCCTAAGTGAGTTGAATGAAATATTCAAACTTATAAATTTGTTACCTATATATGTTTTGATGCCTTGCTAATATTTCAAGTTTTGACCATTTGAATTTTAATTGTTACGTTTAATCACAACCTCATGACACATTTAAATAAAGTCCTTATGATGGATATATGTGTATACTATATGTGGTACTGATTTGGTGTAAAAGCAATGATATGGTAAATATGTATATAAACATTCATTGTAGAAGTAACCTTGATTCTCTAACAGACCTTTGATTAAATAGTTAGCAAGGTTTTCTCGAATATGCATGGAAGGTGGAAAAAAGTCAATCCATGCATATCCAACATAGAAACACAATTCATCATGTTCCAAACACAAACATAAAGAAGGACCTATACACCATTTGCAAAACAAAAAAACCCACATAGACTCCAAAATGTAGTAGAAAATAGAGCACAACAAGGAGGGTTCCTGGTAATACAAAAGAAGAACAATACATACCGACACAAGACACGATGCTATTTCGATGGTGATGAGCACAAGACAGGAGACGACCATAAAAGAGGAAACAACACTTCTTCAACAGATTACTAAGAGAAAATATGACAACTAACACGAAAACAAGGACAACTTCATTTTCGTGTTAATAATATAGTAGAAAATGATGACATTTGTTATTAAGTTAAACGACATCATTTGGTGAGGATTCAAAAACCCGTTGGGAAATGGTATCCCATTACCATTTGGCTTCACCTTTGGCTAACATAATTATATACAATATATAAATTATATCTAATAGTATGAAATTTGTATATAATAAATAGAGAATTATGATTAAATAGAGTAATATATTACATAAATAAGATATGAGAAAATTTATATATTATGTGAAAATTCATAAATCATTATACTAGTTGCAATTATTATCTATACATTTATATAACATTATATCAATTATCATATATAATAATAATAGAAATTTAATTAAAAATAAAATTCATTGTAGTAAAAATTGGAAATCAATATTAAGTATTAATATTATATTCTTAAAAATCAAAATTATTATTATTCACAATATATTGTAAGTCTAAAAATAAATTTAGTTAACAACAATGTCATTTCAAAGATCAAGTTTAATATTATTCACAATGATTGTAAGTATAAAAATAAATTTATTTAATAACAATGTCGTTTATACTTTTTATTAATATCTTTTAATATATACGATTTCAAAAGTTTATGTTATCTCACAAAGCCGTATTTATTGTATATAAATTATATACTAATTTATAGATATGATATGTTAAAAAATTAACAAAATATAAAAATCTATATAAATATATAATTTTGGCGATGATTTTATAATGTTTAACATTTTAACATTTGAAACAATTAAGTGAAAACAACATCGTTTGTTCAACAAAAAATGACATCGTTTTTTATTCTATATAACCCAAATAAACCTAAGCCCCCTCCCCAAATTGTTTATGCCTATCCTATGCATTTGTTCTTTATTTCTTCTCCATTTGCCATCCTTATTTGGCCTCATTTGCTCTGGTGAATCTTCGATTAAGGTAAAGTCGTTCAATCTTTGTTTTTGGGTTTTTTTTCACAAGCATTGTTGATGTTAGATGGTTTTTTCAAATTTTTTGAGTTGTTTGCATTTATTTGAATTGTCAATGGTTGAATTTTAGTTTCAATGTCTTAATTAATGTTGGTGAAGAAAGGGAAAAGACACAATTATTTTATTTATTTAGGATGAATTTATCATGCATATAAAGTGTTTGATGAAACTTCTCCTAGGATTGTGTTAAAGTAGAAAGTGTTTATTACAAAAGAAATGTTTATAAGACAAGATAATCATTTTTGTTTTGCCATATAACATATATCTCAATAGTTGTTTTACATGTGGTAACCCATATAGCATCATCTAATTTCATTGTTCAATATTTCCTATTTTATTTAGGCTGTTTTGACTAAAAAAATGAATCAAATTATGTCATAATGATATTTAGTCAACATAAGATTTGCTATGAAATTAATTATTGGTCTCCAAATGGCATATATAATATAGTCTACTTTCCTTCTGTTGTAGTGTAGGCAATACTTTCCTTATGGAAAGAAAGATACAGTCTACTTTAACCTCCTTCTTAATGATAAACTTCTTTTTTATGTTGGATATATTGCCAAAAAAATATTCCCTCTTTTGAATTTCTTCACCCAAACCTAATTCTTGCTTATTTGTGTCTATATGCATACATACATATATATGTATATATATACCTATGATATCATGTAATTTGAATCCTATTTTAATCTTGTGATCCTAATTTTATACCTTCCCAATGTGCATATGCTAATGTACTCCTATAATGTTTATTCATAACAGGTTATAGCTATCTACAGATGTTGTTATCAAAATTGTTATGATTAAATATTCTTGACAATAAAATGGTTTGATTTAATTTTAAAATTTAGAGATCCATGTTATTATCCATAAGAGTTCAAATAATTTATATTAGTGATTACTTTTACTGCACTAAGTAATCATGGAAACTTCGTAACTACTTATTTAGGTAAGTGTTTATGTGTATTGTTGTGTTTGACTTATCTTTCTGGGTAATGTTCTTATTTGAGATATACATATCCAGAATAATGGCATCTAGTAGAAAAAAAAGGTGTCAAGTATTAAACCTAGTCAATAACAACCACATCAATCATACCCTAGCCAACAACAATAATCGACTCCATCCACTAATAAAGTCAGTTAACAACAACCTTTATTTGCTTCAAATAGTACTGAGGGATTTGTAGGAGTGTTAATCTTTAACACAAATAATTAGAATTATGCTCAAATATATATTTACATGTTTAATGTATATTTTTTATCATTATTCATTTTTTGTCAAGTTCTAATACCACCATAAGAAAAAGAGATAGAGATATAACTAAAAGTTGTGAGTTACAATACATGAATGTTGCAATGAACAAGAAGTTGTCTGTACATTTTGATACCTCACAAGGTCATCTTGTAGATAAGGTTCAATTGGTAAAATTGTCCAGTGAGTTAGGGGTAACTGTCATAATTAAATTGTCTTGCCTTAAGCATGCCAAGCAGTTGAAGGAAGACAAATTGCTAGAGAATGCTTTGGACAAAGTTTTGGTAAGATTTCAATTTATTTAATTATATGCAATATTGTTTTACTTATTTAAAGATTAATTACACTTTTACTTATTTAAACTGTGTCACTTCACTTTTGAAATAAAGAACCAAGGATCGTCGTTATCGATTATATAAATATTACAAATCTTTTCCTTTGGATGAGGAGGCAAGGAGACATATTATGGAACAGATTTCTCCAAAAATTTGGAACAATTTGTATGATTATTGGGCCTCTCCCAACGTTTAGGTTCGTTCTCTTTCCCTTCACATTTGCTTCCAATAATCATGTTTGATGATTTAATGGCTATTTTTCTTTATTTAGGAAAAGCGTGAGAAGGTCAAGGTTAACAAAGGGAAAATAAAACTCATCACAACCAAGGTTCCAAATCATTTGTTGTGATGCGAAACGAATATGTAAGTTCTTTTTTTAGAAGTTCTAATTATATAGTAAATACAATATTATTTATTGTATTTTGAATTTTTTCATAAAACAGAGTCAGAAGGAACTACATGGAGAAGAGTATGATAGGATTGTATTCTACAAAGTGACACAATATAAGGAAAGTGAAGGCTAGATGTCTAAAGAAGAGTACAATAATTATATAAGTACAAAATTTTCTTTAAATTTTAAGTTTATTTATTTATGTAGTACTAACTAATAATAATTGAATTAAATAATGATTTTGTTTTTTAAATTTTAGAACATGATGTAGGAGTTATTGCAAACATCAATGTCTGACGAAAATGAGCCCAATGTAAATGACATTTGCAGGAAGGTGCTTGGTATAACATCCAACTACATCAAAGGTCTTAGGTTTAGACCTAAGTCAACTATTTTATCATCTTCAAAACCAGCATATGTTGACCGTTTTTAAGAGAAAAACTAGTCACTTAAGGCTAAATTAGAATGTAACAAATAAAATTTACAATGTTATAGAAAAAGTTGACCAAGCTTGAAAAGTTGGTCAAAAAATTACTTGGTTCGAATTATATAAGTAGTGACGATGAAAAGAAGTCTTAGTCATTAAACTAATATTTGTATTTTTTATTTTGTCTGTAAGTACTTTTAAAATTGTAATTAACATTTAATGGTATTTTATTGTTTATACACAATACTTCTAATTTCCAATTAATTTTATTATATTTTTGTATAGTAAATTATAAAACAAAAAATCTAAATATTAAATACAATAACATGGATTAAAAATGTCACTAATAATTATAATTAACATGATAAAATATTTAATAATATTGAATATCAGAAATTTCAAAACGTAATTTAAAAGATTTGACTATGTTTTAAAAAATGTAGCTAAAAACATTTGATTACATTTATGAAATCTTCGTCAATAAATTTTGGCTATGTTTCGTAAAACATAGCAAAAGAAATTTGGCTACATTTCCAAAATCATCGCCAATCACTTTTGGCCTCACTTCTCTTTCATCGATAAAAATTATTAACTACTTGCTAAAAGCTTTTAGCCATATTTTTGAAAATATAGCTAATAATATTTAGCCACGAAAATGAAGTTGATGGGCCAAGGCCAGCAGTTCGTTATGTTTATCGAAGGAGAAAGAATAGGGGTTTCCTGAGAGCTGGATCCATTATGGGAGACTAGAAGGACTCTGCTAGTGGAAGAATAAAGGCAGCAAGTGTGATGATTTACGTAGGGGAATGTTTGCTGGGTTATTACGTGTGATAGGCCAACGTGGCAAGTTTGTTACAAAGTTGTTTCTTGTTTGTTAACCAACAGTAGTATATAAACCAGAGGCAGTAGTAAGGAAAAGGTAGAGAATTATATGTATTATGGACTGAGAGTAAGGTAGACTCCTGAAAACCTACTGGAGACATTTACATTTCAATACAAAAACATTGTCTACTCATTGCTACTCGTTTGTTCACATTTTCAGAACACTTGATTCTATCAATTTGGTATCAAAGCAACGATCCCCCTGTGTAAAATTTCCCACGTTACTCATAGAGTCGACATATCCAAAAACCCGAATGGAAACCCATGTCAAACAGCTCGAAGATGATGTTAAAGGCATTAACGCCAATCTGACCCCATTGATCACCCAACTCTAGGAAACACAAATCAATGTCCAACTGATACTCCAAAATCAAACCAACCAGAACAACCCCCCATCCTCATAGGAGAACCCAACCTTTCCAAAACACCCACTACAACCTTGGATGACAAAACCAACACCACTCAAAATGAATACCCCAACCCTGAATTACCTAGCACACTACCATTTACTCACTCTTTGATAGAAAAGGCTCCGAAAAGGGACAAATACCCCAGGAAATTGGAACTCCCTGTTTTTGATGGGGAAAATGCGGATTCTTGGATTTTTCGAGCCGAGCAATATTTTGCCATTAACTGCTTAACTGAAGCTGAAAAACTGGAGGCCGTTGGCGTATGTTTTGATGGGGAGGCTCAGGCTTGGTTGCGTTTTGAGGAACGTAACAAATCTTTTTCTACTTGGGAAGAGCTTAAGGTGCAGATATTGCAGCATTTCGCCGGATTTCAGGATGGCACGCTGTTACATCGTTTTTCTGCAGTGAGACAGACAGGCACCGTGGCAGAGTATCGGTCCCAATTTGAATACTTGGTGTCATCGGTGAGTGCTTTGGA
>JANIJH010049094.1:0-10257 GCA_024520975.1 Erythroxylum areolatum | reverse complement strand
CTCTATGTGTTTTCTTATTTCCTATGTTCTTATTGCTTTTATAGCATTGTTTCTTCGAGTGTCTGCGAGGTAAACACTTCGATGGTGGGGAAGGCTGAGTTTTGCTTTAACGGATCTAAGTGAGACTGTTGTACAAAGGGGGTGAGCCAGTAACTTCGGGTGTAAGTTTAAGTCTACAACATTACCTTTGTAACAACTGGTATCGAAGCCAAAGTTTGAAATGGCAATAGGCAACTTAACAGAACGGGTGTCTATGGTGGAGACACTCCGTCTACCTATTCCTCAATAGGAGGAAGAAGTCAATTCTCATAATACTCGTTTCGAGATGTTGGAGGTGAGGATCCAACAGTAACAACAACAGATAGTGGATTTGTTAAAGGCATAAGAGGAGTCCTAGTTTGAGATTATTATGCTGAGGCGTGCCATTGCAATGCTAGATGTCGAGCGAGGTGAAGGATCAACACCGCAAATTTCTTCTATGAAAGTACGTGAACCTAGGGTGTTCGAAGGCGTGCGTGCGAGATGCCAAGGTGTTAGAGAACTTCTTGTAGGATTTGGAGCAGTACTTTGTGACTGCTAGAGTATCTGATGCTAATAAAGTCAATGTGACGCCATGTACTTAGATGGGGATGCCAATCTCTGGTGGAGGACGAGGACCTCTGCGGAGATTAGCATGGGTAGAACTCCTGTAGATACATGATAGCTCATAAAGAAGGAGTTGAAGGATCAATTTCTTCCCATGAATACTTCTTGGCTCATGAGGGATGCCTTAAAGAAGCTAACGCAGGATGGATTGGTAAGAAATTATGTGCCTGGGTTACAACCGTGGGGGTAAATGGAGTTGCAGAGGCAAAATGTGAAGGACGTGGTTGGAGCAATCGCGGCCGCTGATGCCTTGATGGACTTTTGAGCGATGAAAGAAACTAAGGTAAACTCCTCTAATTCTACGAAGGGTAAAGGCCATGCTCAACAAGAGAATATCGAGGGGAAAAAGAAGAAGGATTCCAAGAAGGGAGACTTCAAGTGGAAAAGCAAGCAAAATGGTGGCTCCGAGAGTGGGGAGACGTCCTCTAGAAAGGGCAAGATTGCTTGTTATCTGTGTGTTGGATCACATTATGCAAGAGAATGTCTGAGGAAAGAGAAGCTGAACACCCTGATAGTTGAAGAAGAGGGTGAATCTTCGGAGGGGGCGGCGCTAAATCCGATTGTGTTGTTAAATGCGGTTAGTAAAAAACCTAATCCTTATGATGAATTGATGTATATAAAGATACATGTTAATGGGATAGAGGTGACCGCGATGGTGGACACGGGTGCGTCACATTCCTTAGTAGTGGAAAGGATGGTTCACAAGTTGGGGCTTAAAATGTCCAAGACTAAGTCAAAGGTAAAGACCATGGCGAGTAAGGCATAAGTGGTGATGGGAGCTGCTTACAACGTCCTAGTAAACATAGGGAGTTGGAGTGCCAGGATGAATTGCATGGTCGTACCACTTGTGGATTTTGAGTTGATATTGGGGATCGACTTCCTGAAGACAACAAAGGCGGTGTTGTATCCTAGTTTGGGAGGTATGATGTTTATGCATGGTGAAAAATCCTTCTTTATTAGTTGTTGTAGATTTGTTGGTGGGACGAAAGAGACTACGACACCAGTAGCATATATGTCGGCTATGATCATTGAAAAGGAGTCGAACTATGCTCGAGGAAACCCAAAACAGAAGGTGGGTAAGGAGCATATCATTGCCAAGATCGTGGAGGATCAAGGTGACAGGGAAAGTTCAACAGATCGAGCTCTTCTCATCATGTCTTTGGCGGGCGCGATGAGCCTTGAGAAGGTGAGTCCAAGAGGAAACAAAGACAACCCCGATGGATTGGGAAAATGGTATATGGGTGAAATAGTAATTGATATGAAGACATGCTACTATCTTCAAAAGTTGACTAAGGAGTCTTTGAGGGAACCGCTAGTGAAGGAGTGCCCACAGATTATTTCGACGAGGGCGTCAAATTCTTCTAGTGGGGGTGGTTTGTTAGACCCCTAAGTTCAAACTGCGGGATTGTGCGAGTGTTGGCGAGGCTTGGCCAATGCTTGGCATGCAAGTCGACACGAGGAAGGTGTGTTGACGAGGGAACAAGGTGAAGTCTTGCAAGTTGGCAAGCAAAACCTTAGGAACTTGCGAAGTAGGCAAGAGATGCGGGAAGTATCGATGAAGATCTCGAGAGTAGGCGAGATTCGATACGCATGGGCATGCGTTGGTAGAAATCTTTGATGAGACATGAGATTCGGATGTGAGGCTGCATAGAGTTGGAAAACTAAGTCATGCGAGACCCAAGGGTGCTCGAGAAGGTGCAAAGATGTATGAGACCCACGAGGATGTGCGAAGGCATGCGAGCGCAATGAGGTGCCTAAACACCTAACTTCAGCAAGGTAGGTTGAAGGTATGTAAATGGACAAGGTTTTTATACTAACTCGGACTGTGACTTGTGACTTAGTCATGGAGCAATGAGATTGCATCATGAGGGAGCTTGATCATGGAAGATGGACTTATCCATGAAAGTGCATTGATGGACTTATGTGTGATAGGCCATAGTGAAAACACTAAGGAAAATGTTAGTGAGTGGGATTAGACTTGGTATGAATTTTGGTCGAGCATCGGACCTTATGGAGATTGACTTGACCCAGGCTAAGGACTTGATGGACTAAGGATTTGACTATGCTCGGATGGATAGACCATGACTAATGTACTTGTTGTGGGAAGCATTGGATCAGACCAGTGTGCTAGTGGGCTTCGGCGAGATCACATTGCATCGTCAGCGGATAGAGATCGCGGGGAGATCTTTGATGATGTGGCGATGATTGTGATCTAAAGTTGCAGTGAAATTCAACATCTAAAGATAGTGGAGATCTTCGCAGATAAGGATGTTAGTGTTCTAGATAAATGTAAACTCTATCTTATGTTATCTTATTAGATTCTATCTTATCAGTTAAAGTTCTATTTGGATGGGGGTGTCATCTAATTGGTTCATGTAATCTTATCTGATAGGGATAGATGTGATCTTAGGTAGTACAGATTTAGTAGGAATCTGTGACTCCAAGTTAGGATGCCTATTTATAGCTCATTCGAGCTTTGCTCTTCTCATTCGATCAGGGAGAGCATTCTTTGTATGCTTTTGAGGGAAAGTTTATAAAGTTAGTCTTTTGACCGTATCTCTGTGTGTTTTCTTGTTGCCTATGTTCTTATTGCTTTTATAGCATTGTTTCTTCGAGTGTGTGCGAGGTAAACACTTCGATGGTGGGGAAAGCTGAGTCTTGCTTTAACAGATCTAAGTGAGACTGTCGTACAAAGGGGTGAGCGAGTAACTTCGGGTGTAAGTTTAAGTCTCCAAGGTTATGTAACACTTACTAACATGAATGAGGAAATAAAGCTTGCAAAAAAAAAAAGATGCCTAAATAATCTACAATGTACTATATTTTATTTGTTGATCTCAATTTTTTAAACTTTATACTAACTTGTAACAGAGAAATGTGTTTTCTTTCACTATATACTAAATTGCATCAACGAAAATCTTTATGGATTAAAAGTTATATCCCACTATTTCCTATAAACCTATCAATATCTCGAGATACTTGAATGTGTTAAGAGACATAAGATCAAGGTCAAGGTGTATATATGCCTAACAATCTACAGTATACTTAAGATTGGCACAAATATTAAAATTTTTAGCTATGTTAATGTAAAATAATGTATATGACTGAGAATAAGATGAAGACCATCAATATATAAATAATGTAGTCACATTATATAAAAGAAAATTGTATATAAAGTAAATATATAATTATCTCAAGTTAACAACGTTAGATGACTTCAAAACACCCATACTACAAACATGTCCATCAAAAATGGCAAGGTGAAGGCCTTTATTTAATTAACTAATATATGCTCAGTAAAATTATATTCCACCATAATGTTTCTATATAAGTTCCTTTATGGTTAAATATTTAACCTCCAAATGTTTAGATCATATGATATTCTTATTGTTATTACTAAACAACAATGTAGAAAGATTATTATTGTATAACTAGATAAGTCTAGCAACTAAATTAACTATATAAAACTCAAAACTAAAATTTCTTAACTAAGCTACTTATGGGGAAATCTATAATATGTAGTAGACTTTTCATGCATTGTTGAAGAGGTCACAAGTGTCTGCTTGACACTTTTTCAAAAAATTGCACCATTTGTTTATATAAAGATATAACCTGTTATGAACTTTCTATTATTTGAACTTATAGCAAAGTCGTAATATGTGTATCTAATCAAATTTTAATCTTCAAATTTCATTTATGTAATCATATAATCCTTTGCTCATAGAAGGTATCTTAGCATCTGCTTAACTACATCCTAGTGGTCTATACTAAGTTAGATAAGTATTTATCTAACAATTTAACATTTTAACAATGTTCATTATAGTAAACGTCTGAGCATACATCAGGCTACCAACTATACTAAAATAAGAAATATTTTTCATGTTCTATCTTCCCATTTCATTCTTTAGACACTATTATAAAGATAATCTCTCAATAAGAGATCAATATTGTGTAAAGTTTACAATTTTCTTATTAAACCTTTGCAACACATACTTAATATTCACTCTTTGAGAAAGTCCTAATAAGTTTTAAGATCTATTTCAAAGAATTTGAATACCAAGGAGAAAGTTTCACCAAGATCCTTCATGTCAAAATTTTTTGTTAATAAGTGCTTAATCTCATACAACATGGTCAAGTTACTTAATGTAAGCAAGATATTATATAATATAAAATAGAAAAATAATCTTGTTTCCCCTAATTTTGTAGTGTAAAAATCTTTCAAGTTTATTTTAATAGAGCCAAATAAGGTAATTACCTCATCAAATTTTAAGTACCACTAACAAGAAGCTTATTTTTATTCATATAATGATTTCTTCAATATACAAACTAGATGATTCTTATCATCTCCTTAAAACATTTCAAGTTGAATCATACAAACTTCCTCGTAAATTTCTCCATTAAGAAAAATATTTTTAACATCTATATGATGTAACTTCATACCATAACGAGAAAATTGTCATAATTACTTTAAATGCCTATTTAAAATTTATACCCTATCTTTGAGTGAAACATTTGATAACCAATTTGGCTTCAAATTGCTGAATCTTACATTGGAAGTCCTTTTCAGTCTTAAAATCACATTTATAACCAATAACTTTACATTTTAAAGGTAAATAATTAAGTTGTCATATGTGATTATGCTTTATAAATTGCATTTCATCTTTCATTACATCCTACCATAATTTACTTAAGGATTAGAAGCAATATCTAAAAAAGAATTGGATCAATAAGTTGAATACCATAATTATTCTCATTAAGATAAATAATATAATCAAATGATATAGGAGATCACCTCACTCTAATGGATCTTCTTAATTAAACTTATTCAACATGATCTTATGCTATATGAACCTCATTATGTGTATGTATTATTTCAAATTCATCTACTAGAGGGGCACACCATTATGTTCAACTATAAGTTTCTAAGGATTTAATAAATGAACATGTTTATTAAAAAAGTTCGTATTTTCCAAATACTTAACTTCACAATTAGATCTGATGATCATAGTTCATTTTTCTAAATGGTTTTAAACTTCAATTTTAAAGATCTTAAAATTTTCAAGAACTTTTGACTTTTCTTTAATAAAAAATACATTCTATAATGAGAATAATCAACAATGAAGTCCAAAAATATTTGAAATTACAAATGAATAAAGAATCAAAAATATCAATATGAATAATTTCTAATAATTAAATATATGAATTAACTTCTTTTGCTTTATTTTGGTCAACTTACCTATACAAAAATTAATACATATCTTTAGGTCATTAAAATCAAGAGTTGGAAGACTATTTTTTATTAATCTTTCGACTCTTTCTTTAAAGAAGTGACCTAATTTTTTAATACTATAACATGAATATTTTTCTTTTTATCAAAGATATTTTAGTAATAATATTTTTAGCAATATATGAAGAAGCATATATTTCATTAGAAGGCACACATTTTATATAAATTATATGATAAAAAATTTATACCAACATGTTTTATATTGAAAGATAACTATATATTGGAATTTTTTAATTATGAAACTATAACATTATTTATCCAAAATAGTTATAGAGATCAAGCTCCATCTAAAAGATAGTTTATAGAATAAGCTATACAAGACAATTTCAAAATCACTATCAGGGTATAAACAAAAGACATCTGCTTCTTCATTATTGCTAATAATCATTTGATAGTGCATCGTAATACTACACAAAATAACTAACCCTACAACTATAGTAGTGACAAGTCTAGGTCGATTCCATACATATTAATTCCAATTACTTTTCCTAAATTATATGCATATGTAAAATAGGGTGTTTGGTTTAATGTAAATTAGAAAACAAAGTGAAATTGAATACATAACAGCAAGTCAAATTAAATAGTAGCAAAGTGATAAAATTGATGAATGGTTTGAAATCCGATTCTTCGATTTAATCTTGGCCTATGCACAATTTCATATGTGTCATTGCATTTCGTCTTCCTACCTCTCTTTATACTATTAATCGTGAATTGACAACAAGCTTTGTTAATCCCAATTTTTCTATAGGTTATAGTTAATCAAAAAGAGCTCGTTAATTACCCTAACTATTGAATAACATAGAAAAGCTCTCTAAGTTTAATCAGATAGCTGCCTTATGAGTGAGAAAAATAGACCAATCTAAGCAATAATCACAAAAGTTCATATTATTAACTTAGGCTACGTTATCCCTAATGATATAATACCATTAGTTGCCACAAACGAATTCAAACATGACTATTACGTATTGTATTCAAAGTTCTAGCAATGGGTTCTCAGGAAAACAATCCAATAGAGCATCCAAATCATTCTTACATAATAAACAATCAATAAAAAAAGATAATGTAAACAATCTGAAAAGATGGAAAGAAAATGATACACAATGATCATATTCCTAAATGTGCTCCTCGATGTCGACTTTATCTCTAAACCAGTGTTGGGAACGATAGCCCTCCATCTTCTCCATCAATCTCCAAGAAAACCATAAATAACCTCTATGATGTCAAAAATCGAAGAGAAAATGAAGAAAATCACGTCTATTTCCAATAATGTGTCTGTGGTCACAACTTAATGCTTTTATGGTAAAAAACTAGGTTAAAAATGGGACAAGTGGAAAGTCATGGGTGTGACTTGTTGTGTCACACCCATGGCATTTGCCGTGGCAAATTTGTCATAGTTGTGAGACACATCTTATGGCCATGATTTTTGTCATTATTCATTCTTTTGACGTCTTCTTGTTTCATCTTTATTCTAATCCTTCTCCTTCTTGCTCCATGAAGGCAATAAAGTATGAATCTTGAGAAGATGGCTCATCAAGTATGCTTTTAGCTCACTTTAACTATTAAGCTTCTAAATTGTACCTAAAATCAATTATAAACTAAAATGATTGTCTTAAGCATTCTAAAGCATTAATCACTAAGTTTCATGGATTAAATGTATCAACAATTAATCACATATCAAATCCCACAACATTTAGTTTTTGACCATCCTCGGGCAAATCATCAAAATCAAAGTCACAAACCAAAACCTTTACTCATTTTCCATGTTTCCCAAGAATATATAGTCATAAGCAAAGATGAATAACTTTCAAAAAATATAGCGAGAACTCAACATTCAAGGCTTCTACTCATGATCAACCAACATTCATCATCCTTAGAAACTAAGCAATCTAGAGGTAGACTTGGATAAAATGTGTTTAAATAAGATAGATCCATAGGTATGCTCAAACACTATTCATGATCCTAATATTCCCAAACTTTACATATCATTTCATTTCTCCACCACTAAGAGTCATATGCATCATCATGAATCAAAGGACTTTTCTAAGGTTGTAATATAGGTAAGGGTAAGGTGAGGTATATTTGGATAATGCAGCATAAAATCATCAAGCTAGTGAAGCAAAAATAACAATGAAACATCAAGCACACATGCTAACATTCATTCAAAACTGGTTACCATCAACTATGATTAATACACCAATTATATTTCACAGCTAAAATTCATGCTTTCACATTATAAACCATATGAAGCATAACTAATTAGAAGGAATCACTTGTAAAAATCATTGATGACAATACATTGAAACTATAAGGAGTGATCCTTCTAAAATAATGTCTACCTCATATGTAACATACTTAAATCACCCATTCAATACAACTTTTAGGGGAGAAAACAAATGAACAAATTTTCAAAACAAATGTATTTCCTCCTTGATACTTCTATTCAAACATTTTTTTCTCTCTTTTTTATAAAAACTAAAAGAATCTACATCGACATGGGAATTTCATTGATAAAATGTAAAATGCCATCCCAACAATAATAACCATCCCACAAATATGCACACCCCCACACTTATATTTTTTTACATCCATAATTATCAAGAATTAACAACTACTCAACTAGTTTTAAGGCTTAGGTAGGACATTTAGTTTAGTTTAAAGTATGTAATGTCTTTAGTATAAAAAGAAAGGCTAATAAAGTTTAAAGGGGCTTAACAAAGGAAATTTCATATCAATAGGTAGGCTATTTGGCTAATGTAACTTGTAAAAACAAAGCATGCCTAATCATTTTTATGTTCATACATGTGATAAAAATGTGGTCTTAAATAGAAATTCAAGGTAAAGCAGGATGTACATGTCATAAAGGTAACATATAAGCAAAAAGACAATGAGAGTGATATAGATGTGTTAGTCTAATAAGACTCAAAATATCACTAGCTTTTGTTTACCACTAGTCACTACTCTTCTAAAGATAATGCACATTGACCAATCATAAGAGAAAAAGTTCATGCTAAAGTTGCCATAAATTTTTCTAGTCAATTCATGCTCTAATTATGACTATATAGTCCTAAAAGCAATAGAAAAAGATAAAATGTTTGTTTGTTCATTCGATTTTGAAAACACATAAGAAGTCACATAAGCAACAATTAAGCTAAAAATGTGTACAAAAACTAAGATCCCCACCCCAACACTTAAAACTTATATTGTCCCCAATGGAGCATTTAACAAAAACAGTAAATGTAAAAATATAAATAAACAGAAATTAATTTCCCTTAGGTTGCCTCCTAAGCAGGGCTTTTGTTTATCATCGTTAGCTTGACTCCTTGTTGCTCAATCTTCATAATTAGGGTTTTTTCTAACCCTATCACTTCCACATCCTCTACTTGGAATCCTTCACAGAAGGGTTTTAACTGATGTCCATTGACTTTGAATTTCTTGTTTGTCAGTAAGCTTTCAATTTCAGTTGCACCATGCAAAAACAAATTAGTAACAACAAAACATAATTACTTGGGAAAAACTTAACTCATGAATGGTAGTGTTGAGACCCGATCTAGGGACCGAACCCCAACCGGATAAGAACGAGAAACAGAAACGAAAACAAAGTGGCAGAACGAATCAAACGGATTTCAAAACCAAACGAAAGCGACATACAAAGAGAAAGTATCGAATCACAACGAATCGAATCGGAACGAAATCGGAAACTGAAACAAAGCGGACAAAAGCAAAAGAAGCGAAACCGAATCGAATACAAAGTCAAATCGAATTGGCTCGGAAATAAACCAAATAAACGATGCAATCAATTCATAAAGCAGAAACAAATCAAACAAATCGAACGCGGATCTGACATCCGAAAACGTGTATCTTATAAAACTATCGCGTTGGAAACCATACGATAATCGGTCTAATTCAATCAAAACCGGTATAAAAAATTTTTTCTCTTTCTTTCTTTTTCTCTTTCATTCATTAAAAACTTATACCAAGCAACTTAATTTTTTTCCCAATAGCAAAATTATCCTCAATCAAAACTCAATTCATAAAAATCTTCTTAATTATGCAATATCTCACTATCATATATAACAAAACTTATTCTAATTCTTATTCTTTCTTTGCCATAAAAACAATCACACATATCCTTATAACAAAAATTTGGGCAGCATAACAGCTGTATTTAAACAAACCCAAAACCTGCAAAGGGTTTAAACTCACTTCTTTAATTCCCAAACACAACTCAGAATCATCGGACCTCCCTTCCGAAATCCAATCACAATCAAACACATTTCTAAACCTATAACACTTCCATAATTCTCAATCACAAATCAGTATCATCCATA
>JANIJH010049074.1:0-10258 GCA_024520975.1 Erythroxylum areolatum | reverse complement strand
CCCATTAAGCGCTTATCAAAGGTCATAAACTTGACCCTTGGCATATGTACATCATCCATTATCGAATGGATGCTTGATTCCAACAAGAAGCATGCTCAAACTCCACGAGGAACCTGGACCACCTTCCCTCGAAGTAGGCTCCTTCTCAACACCATGCTCCATGACTTCTGATGAGTAGAACTTCATCGTTTCACCATCATACTCTAATGTCCACTAGTCTTTTCGGGCATCGCCCTTCTCACACCAGAATGGTCTCTATAAAAGTAACGCCAATGATTGTGGAGACTTAGCATCCTACTTGTCACCTTTGGTCTTTAGCTCGCTTACCCACAGCTCATTCAACTCATATGTGATTAGCGGCTTTTCTTCTTCTTGCTTCTCTTCTTGTTCTTCTTCTTCTTTTACCTGTAAATAACTAGGAAAAGGCAATGAAGTTTGGTTAGCTATAGCATGAACTGCATTGCTTACCTTAGGAGGTTGCACATCTTCCATCTTTTCTCAAACTATAACCTCTTCCTCTTCTAACCCCTCTTGCTTTTCCTTCTTTGCCTTGAAAAATCAACTTGGAAAAGGGGACGGAATCACCATTTTTTGCAAATTGTTTTACGTCATTTATGGTTGTGAAGGTGCCTTTTGCGTTATTTCTTCTTCTACCTCTCTTCTGGAATTTTTCGAAAATGGTTCCTGCAATTCCTCACCACTTCGTAATGTAATAACCTTCGCACTTTGTTTGGGATTGATCTCTAATTGTGCTGGAAAATTTTCAAAATTTTAGATTTATGATAATTGTCATTTAGCTTATTTGATTTTCAATATTCCTTTGTTGATTTTCAATATTTCTTTGTTGATTTTCAATATTTCAGATATTTGCTTCAGTACTCCACTGAAACGTCAAAGTGTTAGTGTACAAAGATTGAATTACATCTTCCAAAGAAGTCTTACATTCAGAATTGGATGTTGTATTTTGATATTGTCAAGGCATATACAATTGTCTACACTATTGGAATTGAAGAGTGCTCGTGCCAAACTCATTATGATCTCCTCCAAAGACATCTCATCAGCTTGTGGTGGCGATGGTGGAGGTGGAGGCTTTGGCTCAAAGTAGGACTGCTCTTCATAATAGCTCGGTGGAGAAGTAAATCTGTACTTTGTATCTTGTAAAAAGGAGCACGTACAAAAAGAATAACCCAAAAATGAGCAAACTTCACATACCTTAGCTTGTTGGTCATCCCTTGGTACTTGCACAACTAAGGGTGTGAAATCCGTGACTTAATGGTCAAACCTAGAAGTTGCAACAGATGGAAACTCATTATCATAACGAGGATAATATGAAAAATCAAAATAAAAAGCATACTAATAGTGAGCCATCCCGCTAACAGATCAAAAAAATAATTAAAAAAAAGCTGTAAAACTAAAACAAACAGAAGACGAGGTAATCAAGAGCAATGAAACCAAAAACAAAAACAAAAACAAAAACATCACTAAGAAAACTGTTAAGAAATTCCATGGCAACGATGCCAAAATTTGGTACTACTATCACCTGCAACTAAATTCAAAAAGAAATCAACTTCCGTTAATACAAATTAATGTCGTAATGGTAATTGGATATCATTCCCATGAGGAATTTTTAACAGTAAAAGTTAACGAGTTTTAAACTAAAACAAAGTAATGAAATGGGGGGATTTTAATTCACGAAAATTTAAGGAAAAATATAAGAAAAATCAAAAATAAAGAGAAATAATTAAATCTAAAAATATAATGGGGAAATACTTTGGTTTTCGGGTCACCGATGTTATCACGCTAAAATGGATCCTCGATATAAAATTTCAATCATTAATAAACATTCAATGGGGATGTTTTCTCTTAAGTGTAATGACTAGAAACATGTATCATAGCATTCTTATTAAACAACAACGTAGACACGATCGTAGGTTTAATTGAATAATAGCTTTACAAATCAAGAAACCAATGAACAAGAGAAAGACATGTACCACATGCAACCAATCAAGAAAATATCTTCTTAGAATTTCCGACTCTAACATAAAGAAGGTAATCCTAATTTCTACTCGTGATTAACGAAACTGAACGTCAAATTTTATAAATCTAGCTATTGAACAAATCAATCTCTAGTTGCGCACCTAGAAATCAATCAACTCAATTAGAAAAAGTAATTCAGAAGATATTCAATGTTCATCAACTACATAAACTTTATTGAACCATCTATCGCATAATAACTGATAACACGAATCCCCTCAACCAAGAAAAGAAGTTTAGCTATTCAAAACGAAAGTAAAAATCAACAAAATAGAAAAATGAAAGGTCTCCATCCCTGTTATTTTCCTAGAAAAGCCGAAAATCCTTAGAAAAACACTGCAGAAATGTAAATCTCTTATGAAAAATCTGCAGAAAATGTAAAAACTATCTTAACACTAAAGGTCGTTGAACCAAGAAGAAGAATGCAGAAAAACATTAAAACTACTCCTATCCTATGCTTACAAAAAAAGAAGAAAATTCTGCAGAGAAAATGAAAACTATCCTAATGAAAGGGCTGCAAAAAAGTGTAAACTATCTTAGAAAACAAAAGCTGTGTGAATAGTAAAAATCCTTCTCTTTTATGCTTTTTCGATCCTTCCTCTCTCTCCTTTTTTGTAATATTCAGCAGATAACGTATCCCCCAATCTCAGGTGGTGAATCTCCATCAATCTTATCTTAAAAGATTACAAGAATCTTAAAGGAATCATATTCAAATTTTGAAAGCAGATTTGGAAATTAATTTCATCCTTGCATGTGCCCACGCTTAGTGACTGAATTGCTGCTAGACTTGGAATTTTGGATTTTCTTTGTTTCTTTTTCATCTTTTTTATTTAATTTCATCTCTAAGGTGTTGAAAATCATTTGAAAACAATTATAAGACAATTCTATTAATTTTGAATAATAATTTCATCACATTAAAGAGAATTAAGTACAAAATAAGTGCAGATTGATGACTTAATAGTGGGTCATTTAAGTCAAGGGTTAAAAGAAAAAAGGCCTTAATCATTTCTATCTAGCATGAATTTGGTAGATTTAAACACGTTTAGAGCTAGTTCTGAAGGTAATCACGTAAGAGAGTATCAGACACACAAAGAAATGAAATGATTTTTTGAATGGAGTCATATATGATCAATGCCTTACAAAGGCTCAAGTGAAAATCTATTATGCTTCTATACATTACCTAATCACTCAAGCATCAATTTCTTAGTAAGCTTATGTAATCAACTACTTTAGTCAATTAGCATGATTCACCTTCTATTTAATTGGCCTTATTCGACTTCAAGCACTCAATTCAGTCTTATTCTAACTAATAAGATAGAATTTCATGATTTAACACACATCACATGCAAATTAAAAGATAGATAAAAAATCAAAGTCAAAATCAAAATGAGCAAAGAAATAGTAAATTTAAAACACACAGTCACATAAACATTCAATCCCCCCCCTCGCCCCACTTAATCTATATTGTGCTCAATGTATTTGCCAAAAAAAAGAAAATAAAGGTTTAAGAAGCTTCTCTGTTAATGCGTCAAGGTGTTAGTGGAAAAGGAGGTTGAAACTTCTAGTGTTCAAAGAAAGCGAGCTGGTTATGTTCCCATCTGTCCAAAATGTGCTCTATGCATTGTAGGAGTGCTAAAATAGTCAGATCACTTGCAGAAGGATGTGTTGCGTTGGGCATTAATGGTTGTGAAGTTGTGGCTATACCTTATGTATGTCGGAGGAATCGAATTCTTCAAGAGATGTAAGTGGTTGTGTAGCTGTGGATAATGGTGGATAATCTACAAAAGAAAGTGACGATGGACTATTTTCAACATGGATGGAGTTGGTTGTAGAACAAAGTTATTGCAATTATTAGATGAGTCGTAGTGAATTAAAACAACCTGAGCATCTGGGTGGCATTTTTGGTTTGAAGCTGGGCTGTATAGGATGGGGTTTTCTGAGTTAATGGCATTTGGTGAGTAGTGGAGAGGGTTATATGGAGTGGCGATATTGGTGGAATGGCTAGTGGTGGAGTGCTTTAGCTAGAGAGTGATCTGCGATTAGGAGTTGGAATTTTACGAAAAAGGGAAGGGACACTGTCAAACTAAGCAAACGAGATGAAGGAGTTAACAAAAAAAATAAATAAAGTAAAAAAGCATAAATTAATGCATGCTTACCTTAGCTTATTAGCACCTGTCGTTATACACTCCCTCATTTTTTTAGAAAATTAAGATAAAAATGAAATAAAAATGAAACAACTTATATTAAAATAAATCTTGAGGTGCCTTGAAAGATGTTTCTTTAACATCATATTAGCTAGACGAAAAATTTATTAACTTACTTAGAAAAAATTAGCTCAGCTAGCTCAATTTCTTCTGTAGTTTCAACTTGTAAATTCTCATAATACAGTTTCAATCGATGTCCATTCACTTTAAAGTAACTTTAACCACTTTAAAAGTGTCTAAACTCTGAATTTCAACTACACCATATGAGCAAACATTAGTAATAACAAATGGACTTATCCAAGGAGAGCATAATTTACCAAGAAAGAGCTTTAGTTTATAGTGATAAAGAATGACCTTTTAACCTATGAAAAATTCTTTTCTAGTTAAGATTTTATCGTGAAAGGCCTTACTCTTTTCTTGATAGATTTTAGCACTCTTATAAGCACCATTACATATCTCTTCCAACTCTTGCAATTGTAATTTTCAATTATTACCAACCTCAGTTAAATCCAAATTGCAATGTTTGAAAGCCCAATAAATGTTATGTTCCAATTCTATAGGCAAATTACAAGGTTTTATGAATATTAACCTGTATGGCGACATACTAATAGGAGTTTTATATATTGTCCTATTTGCCCATAGCTTGTCATCTTAATGCAAACTCCAATTTTTCCTCTTAAGATTAACCACTTTTTCTAAAATTGATTGATTTCCCTGTTAGAAACTTCAGCTTGTCCACTTGTCTGGGGATGGTAAGCTTTTGAAGTTCAATGTGTAATGCCATATTTCTTTAGTAAAACCTTAACAATTCGGTTACAAAACTGAGTTCTGCGGTCACTGATTATTACTGTAGACACTCCAAACCAGACAAAAATATGAGACTTAACAAAATCAACAAAAACTTTAGCATTATTCGTATAAGTAGCCTTAGCTTCAACCCATTTTGAAACATAATCCACAGTACCGAGAATATTTGTCTTATCGAAAGAGGAAGGAAAAGGACCTATAAAATTAGTTCCCTATATATCAAAAATTTCACATACTAGGATATTCGTGAGTGACATTTGGTCTTTTGGTCTTAAACCACCTGTTCTTTGACATCGATTATAAGACTTGCAAAATATATAAGCATCATAAAATAATTTAGCCCAAAACAAATGACATTCAAGCACCTTAAGGGTTGTCCTTTTGGGAACAAAGTGTTTACCACATGTAAAAGAATGCCAAAAATTCAATGTAGATGGGATTTCATCATCAGATACACATCGCCTAATAATTTGATCGGAGCAATATTTCTACAGATGTGGCTCATCCCATGCATAATATTTAGCCTCTCTTTTGATTTTATCTTTTTTAGCTCGTGATAAAGTACAAGGTAAAGACTTGGTAATCAGAAAATTAACTATGTCAGCATACCAAAGTGTTACCAATTGCGTGGTGAAGAAATGTTCTTTTGAAAATTCATCTTTTAGGTTATCTGAAGTTGTATCTAGACAGATATGACTAAGATGATCTACAACCAAAATTTTAGTTCCCATTTTTTCCCATATCTCCACATCAAATTCTTGTAGTAGTAGAATCAAACGAATAAGACATGGCTTTGCTTCCTTTTTGGACAACAAATGCTTCAACGTTGTATGTTCTAAATAAATTATGACATGTGTGCCCAATAGATATGAACGAAACTTCTCTAGCCTAAAAACAACAGCCAATAATTTTTTTTCTATTGCTGAATAATTTTTTTAGGCGTCGTTTAGCATTATGGAAGCATAGTAAATCACATGCGACGCTTTGGTCATCCTTTTCCCCAGAACAACTCCCATCGTATAGTCGCTTGCATCACTTATTATCCCAAATGGGAGACTACAATTTAGGGGCTGGATTATTAGAGCAGAAATTAGCTTCTCTTTTAATTCATTGAATTCTTCCCTATATGCTATGTCAAACTTAAACTCCACATCTTTTTGAAGTAACTTGAATAAGGATTGAGTGGTCTTCAAAAAGTCTTTGATAAAGCCTCGATAGAAACCTGCATATCCAAGAAAAAAGCAAACTTTTCGTATACTAACGAGGTAAAGAAGAGATTTACTAATTTCTATGTTATCATTACCAACCTCAATTCTCCTAAAAGAAACTATATGGCCTAAGATTAACACTTAATCAACCATAAAATGACATTTTTCATAATTCAAAATCAAGTTATTTTCAATGCAGTGTTTCAAAACTTTTTCAAGGTTAATCAAGCAGGCATCAAAAGACTCACCATAAACTATAAAGTCATCCATAAAAACCTCAATACAGTCATCCACATAATTAGAGAAAATACCTACTATATACCTTTGAAACGTGGTGGGTGCTCTATATAGTCCAAATGACATTCTTCGATACGCAAAGATGCCAAAAGGACATGTGAAAGTTGTGGTCCTCTAGTGCAACATAAATTTGATGATAACCTAAATAACCATCTAAACAACAATAATAATTTTTACCTACAAGTTTTTCAAGCATCTGGTCAATAAAAGGAAGTGAAAAATGATCTTTACAAGCAACAGAATTTAACTTCCTGTAATCTATAAAAACCCTCTACCCATTTTGCTCATGGGTGGGCACCAGTTCACCTGAAGTGTTCTCCAATACGATTACTCCAGTTTTCTTAAGAACCACCTGCACTGGACTTAGCCATTTATTGTCTGAAATTGGATAGATTATCCAAGTGTCAAGGAGCTTCAGAGTCTCCTTCCTAACTATCTCCATCATTGGTGGGTTCAATCTTCGTTAGGGCTATCTTATTTCCTTAGCTCCATCTTCCAATATAATTTGGTGAATATAAATTGATGGGCTAATCCCCTTCAAATCAGTCGCAATCCATCCAAAATCATCTTTGCAATTTTTTAATATACCCAATAATTGTGTTTCCTATAAAGATGTTAATTTGCTCGAAATAATAACTAGAAGAGTTTCATGCTCACCTAAATACCCATATTTCCAGTTACTTAAAAGAGCCTTCAACTCCAATTTTGGTGGCTATATAAAAGATGGAAAAAATTTCAAATTATTTCTAGTTAGCTCTAAAAAATATAACTATTCCTCCAAGTATTTGCTCCAGTTTAACATCTGGATAGTGGTACCCAGCTCCTCAAGAATGGTAAGATAATCAGCTAGTGTTTTTCCTTCCTAAATATCCAAGCTATTTTTTAATGCAATGCATAATTTATTTGGTTCATCTAAACAAAATGTTTCCTGCACTAAAGGATCAAGAAAACTCACAGAAATAAAAGATTGATCATCACTAGGAAACTTCAAGGTATTATAAATCTTGAACTCAATCACATCATCATCAAACTCTGTAGTTAAAGACCCATTATAGACATCAATTTTTGTTTTAAAGGTTTTCAAAAATGGTCGTCCCAATAAAATTGGGACTGAAGTGGATGAATCTTCATGACCCATTTGTAAAACATAAAAATCATCAGGAAAAAATCAAATTATCAACTTGAACTAAGACATCCTTCAGAACACCCTTAGTATAAGCATTAGATCGATCAACAATTTGGATTATGCCACAAGTTTCTTTCAGAGCCTCCATATTCAAAGATTCATAAATAGATTGAGGTATAATATTAATCAAAGCACCTAACTCCAACAATGCTTTCTTAATTTTCAGATTACCTATTTTACAAAAGATTGTAAACATACCTAAATCTTGACACTTAGGAGGTAACTTCTTTTGAAGCATAGCAAAAACATTCTCACCCAATCACACCTTTTCATTGCCACTTAACTTTCTCTTTGATGTACAGAGTTCCTTAGGAAATTTAGCATAATGAGGAATTTGTTTAATAGCATCAAATAAAGGAATATTGACCTGTACCTTGTAAAAAGTTTCCAGAATTTTTTTCTCTTACTCCTTCTTTTGCTTAGTAAAACAACTAGGAAAAGGAGGTTATAAACTAAACTTAGGCGTGACAATGTAAGAATTACCCTCCTTTTTCTCTTGTCAACGCTTTCTTCTTCTTTAACTTCTTGCTTAGAAACCTTTGGGGTAGGTTCCTTTAACTCTTTACCACTTCGAAGTGTGATAGCACAAGCACTCTTCTTTGGATTAACCTCAGGTTAAGAAGGGAGCTTTCCTAAATTTTGTGCCTCCAACCTTTTGATGGCAATTGCCATTTGGCTCATTTGAGTCTCAAGACTTTTTATACTAGCTTGCGTATCTTGCTGAAATGTCAGGGTATTCTGTTAAAAGTTTATAGTATTCGTGGCCAATGTTTTGATTACGTCCTCAAAGGGATTATTTTCACTAGAACTTTGTCCCATTTGTTATTGTTGTCTAGGAACATAGATTATTTATAAGGCTAAAAATTAGAACTTACTTGTTGTCCCTGATTGCTGCCATAATGGAGGTTTGGATGATCTCGCCAACCCGGATTATATGTATTTGAAAATGGTTCATACCTCCTTTGAGTTTGTCCCGAATAACCACCCATTGCCTTGGCTTCTTCATCTTGTCTTCTTGTAGAGTGGGACATATATCTGTGTGATGGCCAACCATATAACAAATACTATAAGTCTTAACTTCCTCTTTCCTAGATACCACAAGTTGACGCACCAAAGAAGTCAACTCATCTAATCTTCTTTCCAACGATGAAACTCCTATCTCATTAACATGTTTTGAACCATAATCATATCGAGCTCCAACTTGTTGAGAGTTAGAAGTCATAATTGAGATCAAATTTCTTGTAGCTGTTGGTAGTTTATCAACTAGAGCTCCTCCACTTGTAGCATCTATCATACTCCTCTCAGTCTATAAAAGACCTTCATAAAAATATTGAATCAACGATTGATCACTAATTTGATGATGGGGGCAGCTTGCACACAGCTTCTTAAATCTCTCCGAATATTCATATAATGACTCCCGGGTGTTTTGTCGGATACCCTAAATTTCTTTTCTTATATTAGTGGAAGTTGGGAAAAACTTCTCTAGAAATAACTTCTTCATCTCTGCCTATGTTGTAATACTTCCAGTAGGTAAATAATATAACCAATCTTGGGCATCATCCTTCACAAAAAAGGGAAAAGGCCTCAGTTTTATTTGCTCTTTGGTGACTTTAGTAGGCTTCATCCTCACACAAAAAACATCAAACTTCTTCAAGTGCTTATAAGGATCTTCTCCTAATATGCATTGGAAACTAGGTAACAAATCAGTCAGTCCTGACTTCAACTCAAAAGTGTTATTATCACCCAAATTCAAGAAATTAATGCAGTGAGGTTGTTGGTCATCAGCGGGAGCAGCTAGTTGGCATAAAGTGCGATTTGCAGCCATATTCCTTTCTTTCTGTCATTCTTCTCTTAGTCCTTATTGTCTCTCTTTTGTCTGCTTTCTTAATGCCTGTGTTGTTTTAGGATTGTACTGCAAATTTTCATATTTATTCGAACATATAACGTACATAAATTGTCAAAAATTCCCTGGCAACGATGTCAAAATTTGGTGAATACTGTCGCCTTTAACCAAATATAAAAGAAACTAACTTCCTATAACACAAATTAATGTAGTAATGGAAAGTAGCAATTCAAACATTAGTAGTTATACAATAAAAGGGGGTTTTTAATTGTTAATTAAACAAAATTTAATTAGAATACAAAATTAAAAAATAACTAATAGCAAAAGGAAGAGAATTTAACAATCAACAGGAATAAATCTTGGTTTTCAGTCTCTTTCATTATTGAACTTGCGTTGATCATCGACACTAATCATAATCAATTTATTGGTTAAGAATTCATCGTGGTAAATTTCTTTACCTATTTTCTCTTATGTTTAGTTAACTGAAACATGTATTCGAATTAACCAGTGCTATGAGTACTGGACCATACCAGCCAAAAATTGGTATAGTATTTTGAGTTTTAGTACCGGGTTTGAATACTGGCCGGTACCGAAAATTTTAAAAAATTGGGGGACTATTTTTGCAAAATTTTCAAAATCTCCCGCCCACCCGCCCCGTTTGTTTTTAAAGTTTGTAAAA
>JANIJH010048888.1:0-10267 GCA_024520975.1 Erythroxylum areolatum | reverse complement strand
AACGAGTGAAAAAGAGCCTCGAGCTCAAAAGTGATTCAGAGCCTCAGGCTCAACGTTTAATGAGCCCTATATGGGACGATTATCAATGAACCCTATAAGGGATAGTTATCAATGAGCCCTATATGGGACAATTATCAATGAGCCCTATATAGGACAGTTAGGCGCTCGGTCACAACAAAGTAACAATGGAAAGTGGGTCTCATGTGCACTGCATATACATAATATGAATGATTAAATTGTATTGGATATGAAATATTATGAATTGTGTGTTATGTGACTGGGTAAGCCATCGATGATGGTCGCTTACTGAGTTCGCAAAACTTACCCAAAATTTGTAATTATTTTTCAGGATCAGAAGAATGCCCCATTAGTCCAACGGGAGTATACTTACAACATTCAAGTAAAGGATAGAGGTTAGGATCAGTTCGCGTCTGCATTGCATTTCTCCATTTTATATTGAATTGTATATTTTGCAACTTTTTGTATAAATTTGTATTCCAAAATGACTCAAGTGTTTTGTATTTGTGAAAGGGCCCAAATGGCTATTAAAAATTTTGTTGATGGTTTTGTGTTAATTGAAAATGTTTATGAATGAATGTGGGCCTAATTTGAGTATCGATTTCTGCATATTGTGTTTGTGATTCAAAAAAAATTATGTCAATTTCTAATTGATTGAGTGCTTTAGCACGCTACCCTCGCGGGGCACGAACTCAGATATAACCCATCGATGTCAGGTTCGGGTCTTGCGGGAGTAGGGTGTTACACACCACTTGGTGGTTTTGTGTCTATCATACCACCTCATCTCAAGCAATGTCACATGTCAGTATCACATTGGTTTTAAATGAAGAGTTAAGTTGACCTCAGTGCAATATCTTATTGGCATCATATATGATGAAATCTTTTTGTGTACTAGAAGACGATGTACTTATGATTTGCCTATTTTTACATTAACAAAACAACAAATTTTAAGTTTTGCATTATGGAAATAATTATTATTTTAAAATTATAAAGAAGGCCATTAGCATGTGATGCATATCTTGGTTAGAAGAAAAAATTTTAATGCTCCAAAAAATTAATATATTTCTAACTCCAAAGACAATTATGATCCTTTATTTTATATTTAAAATTCATATTTTTCAGATTAATATCTAATTATTAAGATTTATTATAAGTCTTATTATCAAATATATACTTAACTATGTTACTTAATTTAGACAAATTAACATGTTAAAAGTCGTCGCAACATCTGTGTTATATATGTTAAAAATTATTATGCAACTAATTAATGTCTATTTTGATCCTTTAATACATATAAAAATTTCATAGTTCTTGAAATTAGTACATAATTTTTAATTATCTATAATTGTGATTTATCGTAAGTATATTTGCAAAGAATTACTATCTACCTCACCATTCACCATTATGACATAGTTCTTGAATTTAGTGTATATTTTTATTTATTTATAATGTATAATTAATGATTTATTATAAGCATATTGTAGAGAATTACTCGTGTTTATGACTTATTATACTATATTGCAAAAAATTACTAAATTGAGTCACCATTTTGACTTAAGAAGTCATAATCATAAGTTAACTTACAGTTCAAGGTCCGTGATAAGCTAACTCACGGTTCACAGTTGTGACTTAATAAGTCACAACCGTGACTTATTTTAATTTTAACTAAAATTATTATTACCTTCCATCATCTGTAAACCAATGGCATTAAAACATAAGTCCACTGATATTTATTAGCACTTGTTAATTCAGTCAGCCAAAGTTACTTTAAAATGAAATGACTAATACCTTCACATATCAAAAGTTTGATCATCTCCCCACTTTAGGTGTTTAAAATTGGCAATACTCCAACTCTCAATCATATCGCTTTAAACTTTATTTAATAATCCAGTTAGATTGGTTGCCGTCAATTAAAGAAAAAATACGATGGCGCCAAACAATTTTTTACCTTATATTAGATTTTGTATCTATTTATACCTATTTCCCTCCAAAGATTAATAGTAATAGGTTCTAATTAATAAATTAATAAACCTAATCATCACCAACTAAAACTTTATTAGACATTTTCATTATACATCACATATTTATGCAAACAAAGAAATAGTAAACATTGGAAAATGAGATACATAAATGAAATACAGGTATTACCTACAAATAACAAGATTTTGATTGAATTAATTGCAAAATTTATTATGGTACTCTATATTTTGATTGATGTTAAATTTATAATCAATTTCAAAATTAATTGCAAAATTTATTACAATGTCATTTTAGAGCCTTGCGCATTTTAACTCACTATTTATTATATGTGACACTTTGATGGACATAAAAGCAAACAATCTACATTGAAACAAGCAAGAAATTTAGTAATGGTTAATCTTTAGTCGATTGTTAAGAACTAAAATTTTTTAATGGCAATTTGACTTTTTGCTATAAATTTAGTCCTACCATATTATTCATGACTTTTTAAGCCTATTATAAATAATTTACCCTATTATAAATAATCTTGTAGCTGCCAACTAGAGATTAGGTTTAAGTAAAGGATGAGACAAGATCATTATTTGTTTTCTAACATTTGTCAATCAAACCACTTCCGTATCCTTTCTTCTCTAACCATACAAATATTTCCTTCTCAGTACATTTATAAGCATGCTCCTTCAGCTCCAAACTATAAAAAGCCATATATTTAAGGCATTACATCTTCTCTATTTTAGTAAACAAGAGTTTGCCCTTTGTTTGTCCACCATCTGTAAGTTCTTTGTTACCCTTTATCGTATGTTGTTCAGTTTATTAAATTTTTTATCAATTTGGTGATTATATGCGCTTAATACAGTCGAGAAGAGAAATTACATATATCACATTATGTTATGTTAATTCTTCATTCTTTATTATTATCTTATGTAAAATATATAATAGAGCTATTTTCCATATGTTATGTTACAGATGTTATTTGATATAAAGGAGATTATAAAAAAAGAGATGCAAATCAGAAATTTCCATAAAAACCTCACCGGCATGACATGTTAAATCACTCATGTGAGAAAGTCTCACGGGCGTGACTTAACATGTCACACCTTTGATATTCTTGTTTATATCGTTTTATTTGCAACAACTTCTTAATAGAGTTGACAACAGATATTACATGTGTCGCATTATATCCTATTAATCGTTCATTCATTATTATCATGATGTGTAAAGTATATAATGGAGCTATTTTCTATCTTTTTCATCAATTGTTACATGAAAATCCCAATCGTCACTTACATGGACTTTTTAACAAAGTTGAGAATAGTGCATCACATTTTATCCTATTAATCTTTATTGTTATTATGTTCTGTAAAATATATTATAAGTTGTTTAAATTTATATCATTGTATGGTTGTGACTTGTATCCTTTCTTCTCTAACCATAAAAATTTCCTTCTCATTACATTTATAAACATGTTCCTTCAGCACAAAACTATAAAAAGTCATATATTAAACACACCACATCTTCTCCATTTCATTAAACAATAGTTCCCCTTTCTTTATCCACCATCTGTCAGTTCTTCATTTCCCTTCATGATATGTTGTTTGGGTTATTAAATTTTTTTATCAATTTAATGATTACATGCACTTAATAAAGTTGAGAAGAGGAATTACATGTATCACATTAATAATGATGATAAATTATTTTTCTCATTTAATAATTAAAGACGTCAAAGATCAATTCAATAAATACAACCTAAGATTTTAAAACTCATAATAATTTGTGAACCAACTATTATTCGCATGCATAACTGTAATTAACAAGTACAATTGAAAGACTATTAACAAGTGTGATAGGCACTTACTCCACTTTCAATTCTCTTAGGCATTCAAAGGTCATAAATATTTGTTCATTGTTCATTTCATTTTAAGTATCTACTATAAGCTTGCTTACTAATCCAATCTTCACTAGTAAGTACCGAACATAAACATTAATTTGAAGATCTTTATTTTGGTTGTAATGGGGCCAAGCTAAAGGTAGGAAAAAAGATAATACCAAGCTTTAAACCATATAACTAATTGAGCATTTAAAGCGATACAGACCAATAAAACATAAATCATTCAATTTTTTCTTTTCAATTACAAACTTAACCCTACCAATCTCCCTTAATTTTCCCTTCCCCCCTTTCTTTTCATTTTTCCTCTTTCTTTTTTCTTTTTTCCTTTTCTCGTTTTTTACTTGATATGATTTGATTTTTTACCCAATTTATAGCAACATAAGTTCAAAAAAGGGAAAATGTGGACAACAAATGCGAATTATTGCAACCTAACCCACTCCTAACTTATAACCTAACTATATGCTATGCTTCTCCCACAATTATTCCCTACAGTAGATTATACCTTTTAAATGCTCAACTTGCCCTTACAGAGGATGTAATGAAAAGAGATAAAAAATCAAGGTCAAGCTTCATATTTTGGGTTTTAACCAAAATAAAATTTTGTTTAAGCTCAAGGGGGCTCACTAAGGATAATATCATAGTGGCTTTTAAGCTGTCAAGATAAATTCTAAATGCCTTCATCGCTTCAATGCTGACATAAGATTTTGTAATCTTGACTAGTATTTGCAAGCAAGTTCTAGATTCGCTTAACCATGAAAGAAAACTCTCATCAATGAATACTTTTAATTGGTGTCTAATATCTCAAAAAAAAATCAAATTCTTACCAAAGGAAGGTCTCATTCTTCTATCATAACAAGCTAATATCCTTTCAATTGAAATCCAAGTTAATCAATTTAAGTAGGCAAATATATTGATTCACTCATATTATGCATTTATAATCCTATTCAAGTTCATTTAATAACTGTTGAATGCAAAACACACTATTAGTCTTATGCTCAGAACTATAATTATACGGGTCATACTTGTAGTTGAAAGTGGATATCGATTCCACAAAGATTGTGCTTAGGCACCATTTAATTTAGGTAGTTCTTTTTTTAAGAAATCGTTTCAATTGAATTTAAAAAGATAAGTAAAAAAATGAAAAACTAAAAGTAACAGGGAACATTGCAACCTAAACCAAAATCGTAAACTAAGACTTAGAGAAAATCAAGATTAAACATTAGGACTTGTCATTATCCCTATTTGCTCCCCTCTAATTAATTGATTCAATTTATGCTTGGCCCAAGATTTCCTAAAATTCTAGCTACCCTCTCTCAAGGTGTAACTAAATGTCACTAGTTAAATAAATTAGAATTAAGTTTGGGATCTCTCAATGTGCAAAACCTTTCCGAAACATTCAACTAGATATGAAGCTATCCTATAGGTAGTGTATTGATCTATTGAAATCTCTTCCTAATAAATCAATAACTTGTTATTTATAGGTCTATTAATCGTCAACTCTCATTGTACAATTAACAAAAATTACCAAGCTCACTCTCTTGATTTATTGCAAGGTTTAAGCACAATAAATAACACAAACATGTATATCATTAAATTAATAACCAAAGGTTCATAAATTGTTCAACAATAAACCCAAAAAATTGTTTTATCCAATCATAATATCCATAACATCCCCAACAATCTAATAATCCATGATAAACATGCTAAAAGAGAAAGAAATTGAAATAAGACTGGATAGGGCAACTCCTCCTCTTCTTTGCCCAATCTAGAAAATCTGGATGACGCGGTGCTCTTTGCCCAATTGAGAATGAAACCTTAAATCTCCCCTATCTTTAGGCTCTCGATCTATCTTTTATCTCCAGGAAGTAAGTTCCGCCACCCTCTGGCGGCTCTTACAATTATATGTCTTTTAAAGTCATGAAAACCTTAAAAAATACATAGAACCTGCGTGTCTCTTCGACTTCTAGTTCTCACGATTGTGGGAATTATACTTATGCTTCCCAAGATCATGGGTTAACTTAACAAAAAAATTTCTCTATAGATTTCCCATGATTATGGAAACCTGCCTTTTCCTACGGTCGTAGGTTCTTGTTTTTCAACAGCTCCACATATCTTTTCTTCTCTTGGTCCCTAGCTCAATCATGAAGGTGTCCACCCTCCATTCCTGTACCAAAATGATCAATTCCTACCCTAAACCAATATCAAACACAAAAGAACAACCATGAAGACCAAACTAAATAAAAACACACAAAACAAGTCCTAAAACACAATAATACTAACCTATCATGTAAGAAACACATACCAAATACTTAGAAAAACACATACTGATGCACAACTATCAACTTCCCCACACTTAAATTCTTGCTTGCCCTCGAGCAAAATCAAACACAACCAATCAATTTTGTCACTTCATTTTCATAAAGATCAAAGCATGCAATCCCTCAAAGTTTAGCCAACTCAAGTATCAAGCTATTACATATATTATGACTAATTTTCATTAGTGTACATAAACAAACTCAATTTATGGCATCATCACTTAAAGATAAGTATAAACATCTAATGAATCTTCCTTGCCATTTCACTCATGGTGTTTTGCTAAAGCTCCTTATAGGAAAATATACTACCATAGGCTTGTTAATACACCAATTCTCCTCTATAATGATTACATGCATAAATAGATCAAAAGGGCTTGTTTCAGGTTGTAATGTGGTAAAGGTTAAGGTGGGTCAGAAGAGGTAGGTTTAACACAAGCATGCATAAAGTAATAAGTGAACAAAGGGATACAAAACATATCATGAGATATACAAATGTAAATATACTACTACTCCACACTTATTAAGGCTACCAAAACGTTCTTCCTTTTTCTTTTCTTTTTCTCTTTTCTTTTTTTCTTTTCTTTACTTTTCTTCTTTTCTTTATTTTTATTTTATATAATTAAAGAAACAACAAACAAAATAGCAACTAGATACAACGTGATCGAAGAGTAAAAGTATAACTCAACTCATCTTAGAAAGAAAAAATTTATACCAAAAATCCCAAACTAGCACATCACTTAATACTTTACTAAGCTTGTGAACGGGTAGGCTAATGAGCTTTTAGGTTTTAAAATATAAGGTGTTTGCAACAAACAAAAGGGTTAAGGCTCAACGAGGCTAACAAGGTATAATAACAAGGGTAGGTATAGGTCATTTAAGCCAAGAGTTATCACAAAAAGAGCTTTAATCATTTCTATTAAGCATGCATCTAGTAGACTAAAACCGATTCAAAGCAAGTTCTGAAGGTAGTAACCTAAAGGGGCATCACACACTCAATCCTCACATTGCCTCAAATGGAAATTCATTATGCATCTCTACACTACCTCATTGCTCAAGTGTCACATTTTGAGTAAGCTTATGCAACCAACTACTTTAATCATTCAACATGGTTCACTTTCTACTCAAGCAACCTAATCCAAGTTTAAGTATGCATTCAATCTCATTCCAACTAGCATGATAGAATCTCATGGCATCACAAATCAAAATGATTCAAGTGTGGTTCCATTGCTTAACACAACACAACATCAAACAACAACCTAATATGCCTAAAACATGCATCCTAAATAGTAAATAAAACAAATTTAAATGATACAATTGACAATGCAAATGTCACCTCCCCGCACTTAGATAGCACATTGTCCTCAATGTGATAAAGCAACCATAAAATGAAATCAAAACATCAAACACAACATCAACCAAGCAAACAAATAATACAACTAACAAAGTAAATAAAACAATATAAAAAGTGAAGGGTAAGAAGGCTTATGGGGATTAAGGTGGAGAAGGCGTAGGAGAGGGGACTTCAATGTTCTTTGTCTGGATGAACTCGAGGAACTTCTTCTTCATATACTGCTACTCCTTGTGTACTTGCCATATTTGGTTTTGAAGGTCATTGATTTGCAACATCATTTATTGTTGATTTGCAAGCCATCTAGTCAAAAATTTGCTCAAACCAATCAACATTTTTTGCTACTATTGATTTCTCTTCGACTGCTTCTTCTCGAGGCTCCGATGGGACCTAAGAGGTGGATGGTTAAGACATGGCTGCATTCTTGCCCTTCCTGTTCTTAACTATAGTATGTGTCTGAGGATTTCAGAGCTCCATAAAATAGAGCTCTAAAATTTCAAATCATCTTAAATATGATGCATCAAAGACATCATAGTTAGTAGTACGCACAGTATCTACATCAAGATGATAAAATGAAGCCAAAGCAGTGACAATATAAGCCATACCAAAATATGAGCTTTTCTTATTAACATAACTCACATTAGACCTAAAAATATGATATGAAGTATTTATTTTAAGTTTGCAATCCATGCCCCAAATAAAGAAAAGTTCTTTAGCATAACATTTATGGCTTTTAATTTTATTAAATACAATTAAGTACATAAATTTGTGAAGCAATAAGTGCTTAGTGCTACGAATTAAGGTGTTCGGTGCATTCCTAGAATCAAACATGTTTTCATCCATAAGGTTTTTCCAATAGTCATCCATATAGAAGTCATCATGATCATCTAAAATTTTAGTGTTTGACAAGTCAAAAAGTACATGAATAATTGTAAAATCAAGCTTATAAATATGACCACCTATTCTAAACCAAAAAGTATCCATTTTAGGAATCTAATGCACAATGGCAAAAAATTCAACAATCATCATAAGGTATATCGGTACATCACAATGAATTAACTGACTCTAACCAACATTCACAGCTAATCATTCAATATTATGCCCTAAACCTAGAGTTACTAACAATTCAAAATCAAATTATCTTGAAGGCAATAATTCTCTATCTTTAAAGTCCTAAAATCGCATACCTTCTTCTTTTAAAAAAATTAGGAATGGGACATGAAAATTTGATGCTATATCAGTTTTACCTTCACTAGAGACTTGTTGACATAATTGGTCAAAGGGTTTTTGAACGACAAGCTTCTTTTGAGCCATTGAAGAAGAAAAATCTGAAAAATAGGCAAAAGAAAGTGAGTATGTTTTAGAGAGAGAAGGAAATAACAACTCACCAAATCCTTGTATTCCTGACAGTGTGGTGTGAAATATGTTGGACCCTAAAAAAATTTTCTTTAAGTTAAGCATGATTTGAAATAGTTTTGAGGTTTAGATAGATTAAATTTTTGGAGTTATAATTACGTCAAGTTTAGTAGGATTTATTGAATGGGTAAGTGGAATTAAAGTGTTAATGTGATAAGGATGTTCAAGGGAATTTTTGGGAGATCACTTAAGCATAAAAGAACATAAGCTTATAAGGAAGGATAAGATGGACTTTTTGGGCTCATTAAGGGTACAAATGGAAAAAGAATACGTTGTCTTGTTTATCAGAGGAGAAAAATGTGAATTGAAGAGGGAAGAGAGTGAAAAACAAAAATAGGAGGGAAGAAGGGAGGTTTTGGTGAAAAAGAAAACAAGAAAAATCAGGTTGTTAAGGTAGGTTAATCATCTTTTCTTCTTGGTTTATTAAAGAAATGGGTTGTATTAACCCCAAGGCGCAAGTGAGTTGGTAACGGGTTCTCCTAGCTTAAGTGAGGTCACGGGTTTGAACCATCCTTATGTATGCAACCGTTTAAAACTTGGAGCCAGAGCTTTGCCTCTCGTAAGGGATCTACTCGACTCGAGCAAGGGTTAGTCTAAGCGTGGATGGCTTAAAGGTGCCTTCCTATAGTTGGGACCTGTTGGAGTTATGTAAATATAGTGCCCTAGAAAGCAAGAGTATTTACATGTAACTTTATCTTCTTCAGTTACAGTTTTGTAATGAAAATATTTATTATTAATAAAACAAAATAGTTTGGTTTTATTTGTGTGAGCATTATGTATCTAGTCAAAAGGTACCAAGATTCTTTTGTAAGTAATATAAATATACATAGAGATGTATGGGAAACATGTATATTATAAGAATCTAAATTAATTGATTCACAGTTAAATAATCAAGTTGGTCGCTTGATTATGGTTTAGACTATAGTGTTACGATTTATCTCCATATAAATAAAGGAGTTTAGTTAAAGGGAATGATGAGTTTCATATCATAATAGTAGTCAACTATCGATAATGGCACTATTAAATGAATCTGGAATCAAGTATGTTTTCAAGAATAAAATAGGTCGTTACTTTAATCTTAAAACATACAACTTTAGCATTTGCTTATTATGAACCATAATCTTGATGAGTGGTGAACTCGTATGTGTTTCATTATAATTCTTGATATGTTTGGAATGGAATTTTACAGAGTATTAATCTAATGTCTGCATGTTAGAATTATTAATTAAAACATGTATCAGGGAATATTCACTCAAATAAAGAGTTTATAGTGATATCATCACTTCTAGATGTTTTAAGGAGATT
>JANIJH010048877.1:0-10267 GCA_024520975.1 Erythroxylum areolatum | reverse complement strand
ACTTCGTCTGTGTCTGCGTCTGTATGCGTTTGCTTTGTTTATCTTTTTATCTGATCTCATTTTTCTTTGTTATACTTTAAAATTACAAATCAGTAAAGTCATCTTGACTTAACACAAAGGTCTTCCATCGGTAATATCCATCGCTAAATGACATTTTTTTTGTAGTATGAATTGCTCCCATATAAGAAATTCATTTACAACATTACTTATATGTCTATGAAAATCATCATTATGCACAAAAAGGTTAGTTAAAACTATTTTGACATTCATAAATATTTGTGTTGTCATAGTGTATTGTTAAATACCAATATTGATATATAGATATAATTATTTAATTAGGAAATTAAATATAAATTAAAGGAATTTAATTTATCTAATCCTAAATATGATTTAAGGTTATGATTTATATCAACTACAAAAATAATTAAGAATTTAATAGGTCACACAAAAATAACTAGTTGAAGAGAAAAAAGATATTTTAATCAAATTGGACTTGAATGTAAACTTTGAGAACTGTTATAACTAAATTAAGATATTTAATAAATAAATGTCAATATGAGATATTGGATCTTATTTGGGACAATTGGTATTTAATTAGAATTAGAATTCAAATTAAATTTTAATAAAACTATAATTTTATTAATTCTAATTCTAATTAAATATCAATTTATTAAAATGTTCAAAACTCATTACATATAAGTTTAAGCGCTAAGGGAGATAGCATTTCTTGCCTAACTCTCTATATAATAGTTGTATATTTCTCTTAAGAAGTTTTGTCGATACCATTAGAAGTTAAACCCTTTTGCGACTACTATAGTTAAGATAAACTAATTTTAGAAATGATTTCAGAGAAATAAGAAGAAAAGGATCAAACTTCAAAATAAGGTATGAATAATAATTCATGTTTTATTATATTTTTTATATTAATCATCTTATATAATTTAAACAATCTTGGCTTTCATGAAATCCAATGAAAAAGTCTTGCTCTTATTTTATTATGTGTGAGATCAGATCTCATCCTGATTTCCTAGTAGTGGTATCATAGAAAATTTTATTTTTATAACTTTATTAAAAATTGTTTGATTGTTATTAGAAAATTTTGAAATTGAAATGAGAACTATGAGTTAAGAGTGAATATTCAAATTAAATTGAAAACTTTCATATTAATACCTTACAGACCCTAAAATCAAATTTAGATATGGTTATTTCAATTTGAAGATTCCAAATCATAGAAACCTAGAATAAAGAATTCTGGAATTTTAACAAAACCCCTAGAACTAGACCTACTTAATTTAAAAAATGGGTCTCTGCAATTCAATTGGCGTCGGTGGTAGCAATTACAGGACCCGGTGGTGATTCACTGATGGAATTTTTTATTTTATTGTTAAATAAAACAATAAAAATATGAAAAATTCCTAACCTTAACCTATCTAATATCACACATCGCAGAAGTAAGCCATCTCTAGCCATCGTCTGCTCACTTACGAGCTTGGTCATCGTTCACTCACCACCTTGCCCACCATCTGCCAACTCACCAGCTTACCCATAATCTACAAACCCACTCGCCCAAGGTCACCTCGTTAGCACGCTCGTTTTCGTACGCTAATCATGCCATGGTCTAAAATGACTTTCTCCTCTTTACATATGATTAAGTGGAATTTTTCGTACGCTAATCATGTTTTGCCAACTTGAAATTGGGAAATAATATGAATGGATTAGGAGAAGTGCACGGTTTTTAAGTTTGCGAAAGGTATAATTTCAATTACACTTGCAATTTTGTAGACATCCTTGAAGGTGAGGTTGGTGGTTAAACTTTTGTCACTGATAAGACTATTACACAGAGAGAGTTTGGTAAACAAAAAGCAATTAAAATATGGGTGGAAATAAAATATATGTAACTTTCATTGCTTATATATATGGTATATGTTTGACATGAGAAGAATCTAAATGTGTTGTTAATGGATTCAAGAATGTTATTTAGTGTTGTTTTGATAACTTAGCAAAAGCTAAAATAATATATTCTCAATCTTGTCAAGACAAAGCATTATGTTCAATAGTGAAACAATTTTAATATTTTTGTTGTTATATTTGATACGTTGATTGTATTTCATTTTAATTTATATTGTGATTTATTTGTATATTTATTGATTGTCCTAATTGCAATAAGAAGATGAAGTTAAGGATATCAAATGTTAAGCCTAAGATTAGTCAACATTGTTATCAATTTATTAATACAAAAGTAAGTATGTCAACTATAGTTTTTTTAACAATGCCATTATTGTACAAAATTTTAATCAATATTCAATTTGTAGGTCTCTTATAGATATTTATTATTGGTAAATGAATTGAAGGTTTGTTATTATAAAAAATTGTGTCAAACATATTCTCTGCATTGGGTTAAGTATCTTATCTGTAAGATACATTATTGCTCGCAAGAAGCATATATAGTGATTCATCCGAATAATGGGAATTCGATAAAAGTGTAATATTTGTTTTCAAATCTTAATTTTCAAGGTCCCATGTGATTACATATCTTGGGTGTTTGAAGTACCAGGTCAAGCATAGAGATACTTTCATATGTTCATAGCATGCATAATTTCTTGTGAGAGTTGCATGAGCTAAATTTATATATTAATTATGACAATTTGTCTTAATAGAGCAATATTTTGAAAGTTGATTTGGAATTTGGTTTGTCCTAATAGAGCAATATTTTGAAAGTTGATTTGGAATTTGGTTTGTAGCAGTTAAAAGTTATGAAACAACTATTATTTCTCTTTTCACAACAATTTAAAAACTTTGAATGTTATGATAGTTTAACAGAAATTGCATAAATAGTGGTGATGAATGTTACAAGCAAGATGTTGAAAATAAGATATAAAAGATGCTCCACTAACTTCTTCTTGCAAATGACTCAAAAATAAAATATAAAAGATCCTCCACTAGAGACCAAGTAAAAGGCACAATCGACAAACTACATACTTAAATTTTATGTAAGGGAAGTAAGGAACGAAAAATCCATTGAGAAAGAAAGCATTTTTCTAATTGCTAACCAAAGCATAACTAATAAAAGTCCAAATAGTCAATCAAATCAATGTTTGAATTGTCAAAAAAGCATGTCAAAATTGTCAATGAAAGCTTTATTAACACTAATTCCAAATACTAAACCAAACTAGAAGTTGATTGTCTAAATTCTCAATCATAACCAAAAGTTTAATTTAATCCTCCTCCTCGTTTTCTTGGAACAGATCTTTTAATGCTCAATTTAATCCTCCTCCTAATTTGAGTTGTATTGTGATTGGGTTGTTAAAGCTCTCAAAATTAACTATGATTCACTAAACTCATGCATTAGTCATAGAACCAAGTCGATTTTTAACATAACTGAAAACTAGTTTCTTAATTTCAATTGACAAAGCAAAATTGGGTGAAGGGGGTGTTATGATTAATTAACTAATAAAATAAATTTATCAAGAAACCAAATAAATCAATTAAATATAAAAGTGAGAAATTCAGGGGTCCTTAACTCTGATTCAAGGAAAAGATCTCATCTAATTGTAACATTGATCATTAGTTTAAAAAGAATAATTTTCATAATTCAAGTAATAAGTCTGAAACATATTAGGATAGAAATAATAAGTCTTAATTTTTTTAAATTAATTAGTTTAAACCAAACATTCAAACCAAAACTAACCATTAATTGATTAGGTATGATAGCATTCCACATTAATTAAATGATAGTAAGAAGCTTAGTGAAAAAGGTTAAACCCTAAATTAAATAATTAAGATAGCTGCAATTATTCAATTTGGTTTTCTTATTTCTCATAAGTTAAATATGCAAATTCATAAATAACCTATTTGCTAGTTGTATCAATACTTCATGAAAGTTATGAATCATTAAACTTAATGGATAGCTATAGAATAATCAACATCAAATTAATTTGTCAAATTAATCAATATTAATTATTCATGAAATATAAGAATATAAAATAAGAAATACTTGAATTAAAACATGAATCTAAATTTAGAACAAAACTTCACAAGGCTACAATTAGAGTTCTGAATCCTCTTGAATCAAAATATTTGGATTTAGCCACTTATATCTTTAGTTCCATCACAAAAAATAGAAAAAAAAAAGATGGAAGATGAAGAGAAAACTACCAAAAACAAAAAAACAAAAGTAGGGTGATATGGAGAAGTGAAGAATGTGTTTTTCTCCTCTCTTCCCACTCAACATCTAGCCTCCTATTATTTTGCAGAGATTGCTTCTAAAACATATCCAAATCCCTACATAAAAAGGAATGGGGTAAATTTCCTAATTAAATTGAAACTATTAGGGTGAATCTAGCATTTAGCCTTGATCTTGCCTTATTTAATTTAGTACTATGTCCACTTTTATCAAAATTCGTGATTTTAACAAATAATGCTCCAATTTCCACTTTTCTTGTCCTAAAGTAAAGCAAATATTAATTTTACCATTTAATCACCAAAGTAAAGTGAAAATAAAAGAGATAGATCCAATTAATATAACTAAATAATATCATATTGGCAGCTTTATTTTAAAAAGATTGAGTTATTGCTACATTAATATTTGAGGGTTCAAGAACTTGACAGACTTCCACTTATCTATGACGCATAAAATACAAAAAGGACAATATTAACACATACAATATAATTACATATAAGCAGTTTAAAGATGTATTTAAGTGATAAACCATAAAATAAATATTCCCACTAACTTCCCCTAATGTCACTCCATATCCTCTAATTGTTTGTACAAACATAATCAATTATGATCTCAAATAATTTACAAAAGAATTACTTAAAATTAGGTGTGAATATTCATTAAGTAACCTCTTCTCCTTTCCTAAGATAGAGGATATAGTATTTGAGTATGTAAGTATTAATTGAGCAAGTGCTTGAACTGGACAACTACCAATATTGGATTAAGGGACTTCATTGTTCAAATATATTAACATCACTAATAATGATTCTATAACTTCGCAAGTTTCATCAACTTGCTTAGTTACTTCCAGTTTAGCACCAAACTCCAACTCGTCATCAACACTTACTTCTTTAAAAATATTCTTCACAATTGAATCCTTAATATCTATACGATATATAGACTGAAAATCATTAGGGTAGTTTATTTCATTAAAAAGTTTAAACTTCACAATATCTCCGTCAAATTCAACAAAAATAGTACCCTCATCTACATCAATTTTTGTCTTAGTCGTCTTTATAAATGGTTTCTTAACAAAATCAAAGATGAATAGTCATCACTATCTCCATCTATTTTCAAGATGTAAAAGTCCACTGAAAATACCAAATTGTTAACTTGGATTAAAACATCTTCTATAACACTAATATGATGCATATAAGCACAATAAGCTAGCTCAATAATCACATTAGTTTCTTTCAAAGAATTTAAATTTAAAGCTTGGTAAATTGAGTATGGCATGACATTAATAGATGCACTTAAGTCTAGCATGGCACGCTTAATTTTTTTATCACCAGTGACACAAGGGACTATAAACATACTTAGATCTTTTTATATTTTTTGGTAATTTCCTATTTATCATAGCTAATATATTCTTACCTAGAATTATTTTCTCTTTATCTTTTATCTTTCTTTTATTTATTCATAGTTCTTTTAATAACTTTGCATACTTTATATTTTTTTTTGATAGATTCTAGAAGTGATATATTGATTTCCACCTTTTTGAAGGTTTCTAAGATCTCTCTTTCATATTCCTCTTCTTTTGATTTAGCCAACCTACGAGAGAAAGGAGATGCACGTGCATTAGATGATATAGATAAAGAAAAATCAGATTATACCTTAGATCCATCTTAAGCTAGAACTTCATCTTTCTTCACTCTTTCTTCAGGCTTTTCTACCTTTATTAGTAAGGAAGATCCAAATTGAATTTCCTTCCCACTTCTCAATATCATTTCACATGCATTCTCCTTAACATTCACCATTATTTGCAAAGGTTATTTTTTTTTATACTTGAGCTTCTAATTTACTAATAGAGGTGGCAAATTGAGTGATCTAATTTCCTATGTTATGAAGGCTTACCACTTCTTTCCTTTTGAAATTGTTGATAATTAGTAGCAAGTGCCATAAAAATTTCATCTAATGACATACTTAAATTCGAAGATTGATATTGAGCATGCGTAGGTGCTTGAGTTGTCTATTGAAATTATGAGGTTGGTATCTTTATTATCCTCTTTGATTTTAATAGCTATTTTTTGGGTGATCTCTCTATCTCAGATTGTAATTATTAGAATAAGGGTCATATTTCCATTGAGATTATCCAGGAATCCCTTGATTATGTTAGCTTCTTGAAGGGAGTCTTGTTGTGATGTAGGGCACATATCTATAGGATGTCCAGGGAATTACATATCCCACATGCTTGCGCTGATTGCAATTGACTTACAATCATTTGACAAACTAGAGTAGTTAAATCAAAATTTTATATTTAAGGTTAGTGTTACTTACATTATTAATGCATTTAATAACTCCATCCATCTTTGTCCCAAATTGTTGAGAATTTTTGACTATATTTGATATTAATTTCTTGGCTGATTATAGTGTTTTGGTTACTAAAGCTCTTTTACTAGTTGCATCTATCATACTCCTATCCATTCACAATAGCCCTTTATAAAAATACTTAATCAAAAATTGCTCAAGAATCTAATGGTATTGGCAGTTAACACATAACTCCTTAAACCTCTCCTAACATTCATACAATATTTCTAAGGCGAATTGTCTTTTTTCTACATATCTCCTCTATGATATTGGTTACTTGTGATCCAAGAAAGAACTTATTTAGAAATATCCTTTTCATCTTATTCCATGTTGTCACTGAGCCAAATGGAACATAATATAGTCAATCATTTGCCTTATCTTTCAATGAGAATAGAAAGGCTTTAAGATTGATCTACTCTTTTATTACTCCTTGTGGCTTCATTCCAGAGTAGACAACATGACATTCTTTCAACTATTTATATGGATCTTCACCTGTAAGACCCTAAAAAATAATGAGTAAGTGAATCAAATCAGATTTTAATTCGAAATCTACCCCAACATTTAGAAACTCTTGTAGTATTCATAGAACCAGGTCGAATCCTAAGAGAACTAAAAACTAGTATCTTAATTTTAATTGATAAAGCAAAATGGGGTTTATGATTAATTAACTATAAACTAAATTTAGCAACAAATTAAAATAAATTAACTAGGTATAAAAGTGAGAACTTTTACGATACTTAATTTCAATTTAAAGGAAGGATCTCATCAAATTGTAACATTGATCATTGGTCTAAAAAGAATAATTTTCATAATTCAAGTAGTTAGTCCGAAACATATTAGGATAGCTATAATAAGTATCAATTTTTCTTAAATTGATTATTTAAAACCTATCATTTAAACCAAAACTTACCACCAATTGATTGAGTATGATAGTATTCTATATCCACAAAATGATAGCAACAAGATTGCTGAAAAAGATTAAACTTTACATTACATAATTGAGATAGCTACAGCTATTCAACTTAGTTTTCTTGTTTTTCATAAGTCAAATATGCAAATTTTTTAATAACTTATTTGTTACCTGTACCAATCATTCATGAAAATTACAGATTACTAAACTTTATGAATAGCCATAGAATAATTAACATCAAATTAATTTGTTAGATTAATTAGTATTAATTATTCATGAAATATAAGAACATAAAATAAGAAATACTTAAATTAAAATATATGAATCCAAGTTTAGAACAAAACCTCAAAAAGTCACAATTAGAGTTTTGAATCCCCTTAAATCAAAATATTTGTATTTAGCCACTCATGGCTTTAGTTCCAACACCAAAAAAAGAAGAAAAGATCGAAGATGGAGAGAAAACTACAAAGAAACGAAAATAGGAGATATGAAGCAGTGAAGAACATGTTTTTCTCCTCTCTTCCTATACAAAAGCTAGGCTCCTTCTATCTTGCAAAAATTCCCTTCTAAAATATATACAAATTCCTACATAATAGGAATTGAGATAAGTTGCCTAATTAAATTAAAAATATTGGAGTAAATTCGACATTAGACGTGATCTCACCTTACCTATTATAGCAATCTATCCACTTTTTATAAAATTCTTGATTTTGACAAATAATGCTTCAATTTGATGTAATCTCCACATGTCACCTCCAAAAACTAAACAAATATTAATTGAACCATTTAAGCACCAAAATTAAGTCAAAACAAAAGAGATAGATCTAATTAATGTAACCAAATAACATATTATGTTATTGCCATTTATATTTTAGGAAGCTTAAGTTGTTGTTGCATTATTAATTGGAGGTTCGATAACTTGACATTGACTTCCACCCATCTATAAGGCATAAAATACAAAAACCATAATATTAACAAATACAATATAATTACTTGTAAGTAGTGTAAAGATGTATTTAAGTGACAAACTGTAAATTAAGTATTACCACTAACTTTCCCAAATGCCACTCAATATCCTAGCAATTATGATGTTAAATAACATGTAGAATAATATTCACTAACCATCCTCTTCTCCTTTCTTAATAAGAAGGATACAATATTTGAACTAGTAGATATTGATTATGTGGGTCCTCAAACTAGACGAGTACCAATATTAGATGAAGGGACTTCATTTTTTGGTGGCCTTCCTCTTTTTCGTTGTATATATATGTACACTAACATATCTAAGTTATTGATTAATAATAATGCTTAGAATATATGTTTCTATTCATTTATGCTTAAGAGAAAACATCCCCCCAATGAATGTTTATTGATGAACTGAATTTTATATCAAGGATCTATTTTAGTGTGATAACATGAACCGCATTGCTTACCTTCTTGCATCTTTTCACGAACTATAACCTCTTCCTCTCCTAACTCCGTTTGCTTTTCCTTCTTTGCCTTGGCAAATCGACTCGAAAAAGTGGGTGGACCAACCATATTCTGTAGAGTTGTTTGCATCATTTCTGGTTTTTGTAGATGTCTCTTTCGTTGCTTCTTCTTCTACATCTCTTTTGGAAATTTTCAGATGTGATTCTTGCAATTCCTTACCACTTCGCAATGTGATAGCCTTCACACTTTGTTTGGGATTGATCTCCAGTTGTGCTGGAAATTTTTCAAAATTTTTTGCTTCCAATTGATTTATGGCAGTTGCCATTTGGCTTATTTGATTTTTAATATTTCAGATACTTGCGTCAGTATTCCGCTGAAATGTCAAAGTGTTAGTGACCAAAGATTAAACTATATCTTCCAAAGAAGTCTTACCTTCAGAATTGGATGTTGTATTTTGATATTGTCGAGGCATATACAGTTATCTATATTGCTGGAAATTCATGGTTGTTTGCTGCCCTTGAGGATTTCCATAACGCGAATTTGGATGGTCATGCCAACCCGGATTATAGGTGTTGAAAAATGGGTTATATTTCCTTTGATTTGGTCCAGCAAAACCTCCCACGGAATTCACCTGTTCTGCACTTTTTTCTTGCAAAACCAGACATGTGTCAATAGAGTGTCGTAACATCAAACATATTCCACATACCTTTGCTTCTTCTTTCTTTGTAACTGCAATTTGTCGCACCAAGGATGTAAGGTCATCTAATCTTTTCTCCAATGTTGTCATGTTCATTTCATTCACGCTTTTTGATCCATGCCCAGTACATATCCTGAATTGTTGTATATTGGAAGCCATATTCGCTATCAAATCCCTTGGTACTTGCGTTGCAATGGATGTGAAATCCGCCACTTGATGGTCAAACCTGGAAGTAGCAACGGATGGAAACTTATCATCATAATAAGGATAATATGAAAAATCAGAATCAAACGTACACTGATAGTGAGCCATGCCGCTAAAGATTTGAAAATTAGAAAAAAAACTATGAAACTAAAACAAATAGAAGACAATGTAATTAAGAGCAACGAAACCAAAAACAAAAACAAAAACATAACTAAAAAAACTGTTAAGAAATTTCCTGACAACGACACCAAAATTTGGTACTATTGTCACCTGCAACCAAATTTAAAAAGAAACTAACTTCCTGCAATACAAATTAAAGTAGTAGTGGAAAGTAGGTGTTGGACCCCGAACTTTCGGTAAAAATTAGAAATATTAAAATGAATTCAATGAGTATTTTCGGATATGAATTGTGTTATAGAAGTTTTTTATGCCTTGAGGAAATTGATGAGAAAAAGAATTTATTGGTTTTGATGACTTTGAAGATTAGTTTTGGTTATGA
>JANIJH010048858.1:0-10268 GCA_024520975.1 Erythroxylum areolatum | reverse complement strand
TTCTAAGTCATTCCGATCCATCTCATCCTATGCCAAAATTACTATTTTACCCTTCCAGTAGGGGGTGGGATGTTACACCTTTCATCCTCTGTGAGTCCCTCTATCTCACTCAATGCAATATCTACCTGTTTAACTTTTTGTTGAATATATGTTTCAGTCCCAATACTCTTACACAATTCAGCTCCAACCTGATTTATGGTATCACCCAACATCCTGGCAGCAACAATAATTGATTATGTACGACTTGCTTCTCCTGTATCATTACTCCTTTTCCCCCTCCGTGCTGAAATATTTTCAGTTTGTCTTTCAATATTTAAGGTTTAAGGTTAGGTGAAGGACTCATCTATCTCATGCAAACTATGCTCATATTGATCTTCATCACTTTCATTTATCTCACCTACATCCTCTTGCCTTTCCATTTCCTAAAAAATAGTTGCAGCAATTTGTGCGTCATTTCTAGTTGCACGATCTTTTTCATAAATCCCAGTTAGTTCATGATAAAAAGGTAAGCTCCTTTGTCGAAATTGAGCAGCATCTTTGTGACTATTTAACGACAAGAAAAAAAAGTCAATAATTTATATAAATTACAAGAAAGTAGTTAAAGAAAATACTTAAAACAAGATAAACAAATTGAATACTTACACTTAAGTAAGAATCCTATACATGATCTTCAGCAACGATGATCTTCCTTTCCGTATCCCATCCAAATCCACTAGTGTCTTTCCTTATCATATCATAAACAATGCTCCACTCTTTCTTTAAAGTCTTAATCCTAGACTCTATATGAGATTTGGCTCTTAAATTTGAATTGGGAAGCTTTATTGCTACCATTCTTTCTAATTTATTAAGATACCCAGCTTTAAAGCCAGTATTAGCATTATACGTTCCCACGTTATGCAAATCAACCATACAGGAAACTAGGACAACATCCTCATCATAAGTTCACTTTCGTTTTGTTCGTTTTGAACTTTGAGTGTCAGCAGTTGAGGGGGAATTCATGGACATACTTATCTACCAAATTAAAGCAATAAAGATAAATTAAAAATAATCATCATAATAAAAAAATAAAAACATTCATAAAATTCTTCATACCAAGTAACATTAAGCATCAACAGCTAATGAGAACAATATAGTCTACAATAACAGCGTACAATATAAACAACAAAGAGTACAACTTACATAAACAATAATATCAAACGTCCTAACACTAAAAACAAAATACAAAACCTAAAAAAATCAATTCTTAATTTGCTTAGATGTTTGCCATTCACTAAACATTTCATGTGCCAATCTAATTCTCCAATTTGTCCAAGCATTGGTTGAGTCAATAGCAGTGATAAACTCCTCCACAACAACTGCATTGGTGTGAAAATAATCCCCTAAATCACTCTCCAAGGGATCAAAACTCATATGTTGCCTAATAAAATTATGAAGCAAATAACAAGCTAAACTAATTTGATTATGTGTTTTTATTGGATAAAATGATGGACTCCTAATAATAGCTCACCTAATTTTTAGTAACCGAAAACACCTCTCAATTACATTGCGTGCACTCGCAATGTTTCATATTAAAAAATTCCTCTGCATTTTTTAATTAATAACCTTGATGTCATTCATTCAAATAGTACCTTTGACCCCTAAAAGGTCCAAGGAAATCCTCACAATTTGTATAACCTACATCGGCTAGGTAATAGCAACCTATATAAAAAAACACTACATAAGTTATACAAATAACATTTTCTCATATACAAAATTCCAAACAACCTTCCTTTATCATATAGGAAAGCTTACCGTGAGGCACTTTTAGTCCATGTCTCCTAGTTATTGCATCATGAAGAACTCGACCATCAGCTACTGAGTCTTCCCAACCAGGAAGAACATAAACAAATTGCATATCAGGTATGCGCACACCTAACACGTTTGTTGCAATATCACCCTTACGAGTTCGAAATATATACTTATCTTTAATTGGCACATTAAGCCTAATATATGTCCCATCTGAAGTACCTAGGCAATTATAAAATTGAAATGAAATAAAAAATAATGAGAAACCTTAATCACTTTCACTATATTTTCTTATAAAAATAAAAAGGTGATTATCTACCATAAGCTACATCCACCGATGGCTTGAAGAGTTTGTTAGTATCAACTCAGGTTTCTTAAACAAAAGCTCTTGCAAATGCATCACTGCATTTAGGACATTATGAAAACATCGACTAATTGTCTCACACGTCTTTCTAAATTTTTTCCTAATAACTCGATTTTTAACATGATGAGTGATAATATGTAAGTGAATTGCTGCTTGGTCATCAATAAACATGTTTTTTGTTGGCTTCACTCCTCTTATACTTTCTAGCATTTGACAAAGTTTTAAAAAAACTTCCTATTCATCATAACCATTGAAATACGTAACTCATTATTATCGTGCACAATTCGCCTCACATAATCTCGATTTGCATAAAAATTTAGAAAATAACTTCTAACCCTTGGCCTATAACTATATAAAGAAGCCTCCGATGCCAACAAAATGAATAGCAAACTAACAACATTATACAACTACAATCATACAGTCAAGACAACTATAATCCTTTTTATTCTTTTCGCATTTCTACATACACTCAAACTTAAATGAGCCATGACTACAAAAAAAAAATTCTAATGTGTTTACATAAATTTGTTCAAACAATGTGCAATGTAAGAGAACCATAATCAAATAATTCAAATTAGTTAAAGGCATAAAGTAGAATAAGAGAACAACCATCATTTGAACCTCTTGATGTTTCTATATAGAGGCCAATGTTTTTGTTCGACATTGGTTATGATTTAGCTAGCCTATTAATTACATCTTAAGTCAATTACATGTAACAAAACTTAAGCTCTCATAACAAAATGTGCAAGAAGTTGCCATTTTATGATGGTGAAGGCAACGAGTACAACAATTGATTTGTAGAAAAACAAGTTTGAGACCCACTGAAGTTTTAGTGCATAGGAATTGTAATCTCTCTTTAAGTGGGTTAGGAGAAAGATTTGAATTATGAGTTAGTATCGTCCTAGTTTTTAGTACATAACAAGCTATTCCAAGTATTTCATCGACCTACACCTCTTCTGTCACTCACTTTCAATCTCCAAATATCATAATACTTCCAATTGCAATATTTAAATCCAGAATAGATAGCCATATATAGAAATTATAGCTAGTTCAGACTATGGACCTGTTATTATTATTTAATGTGTTCATATATTTTTCTATGCATTTTAGTCATAAGAGTATTCCCTAGGTTTATGGATAAGCCATTGAAGACATTCAGTTTAAGTTTTCTTACTCAACTTGGGGAGGTATATCTACACTTTCGTTAATGTTATCTATAGAGGTTTTACGACTTTAATTTTTGTATAAGTTGGACAAAAACTTTTCAAAAATAATAATAAGTTATCTACATATCAAACATTTTAAATAAACTAGAAAAAATAGAGATTAAACTAAAACGTAGCTAATCCAACAATTCAGGATAAGGATGCACTCTCTGTCTTTTGTAGTAACTAATGAGTCTTAAATCACATTCAAGTTCATCTAGGTATATACTATTAGAGATTGCATAAGGATCCAAATTTACATATTAAAAATTAAATGGTTATAATCTTACAACTACATCTATGAAGGTTTCCAAAGAGAAACTAATCATTTTTCCTGCAATCTTTCTTAGGGTGGACAGTGATCACGAGCATTCTCTTCTAGGCGACCAATTTGTAGAACTCTTAGCTTTGACTTATTCTCTATTTACAAGTGAAATCTTCTTAGGTAAAAATCAAATGTATAGTTTCCAATGTTGTGGGAAAAACTGACAGAAATCAACTGAAAAGGTCACTCAAGCTAGGTCTGACTACTTCAGCTTTTACTACGTGAACGAAGCTATGGTCTTTGTGAACTCCAGTTATCTTATATGTTAATTGCTTCTACATGTGTTAACATATAAACAGAACTAAAATACCTTCTTTTATTTATGAACGTGTGTTAACATATAGACTCCAGTTATCTCATATAAATCTAGAGGATGCAATTGGTTATCTCATATAAACTCCAGTTATCTCATATACGGTTTAAACCAAATTCTCACAAGGGGTCCTAATTTAACACCTAAAATCATATGAAAAACCAATAGTCTTTGTTAACTCAGAGATATAGAACTTGTACTTTATCTTACTCTCTCACATACACATTTCTCAATGTAACCAGGACCACGAACAACAAAAAAGGGAAATTTTCCATCTTAAACCTAGTCAGATGCAACCCAAATAAATTGAAGACAAATATCTACGCGCAGTCATATAATCACGAAATTCAAGCATTCGAAATCTAAGAAAATCATCAATCACAAAGACAAAGAGACTCTAAAATGTTCTTCTATAACCCAAAAAACAAATTGAAACAAAAGGGTCACAATCTGAAATGAAGCAATTCTAATCGCAATTGATATCTAAACAACGTAAAGAAGAAACACTTAGGACGCTTCCACCAAAGGGAGCAACTGAGTTTAATTGTCCAACCTCCTGAAATCACAATCCCAAAAATCAAAATTCCAAATGTGATTATTCATCAAGAAAAAAATACCCAAAAAAAGAGACAAAGATATTACCCGAAAAAAGGAATAGACTTCTTATGGAGTTAAAATTGGAGGTGGGTCAAAACAAAATCAGAACAAGAAATCAAGAGAAAGGACAAAGAGGGTTGTTAAGTACATATATATATATATATATATATATATTAGGTGTCACTTATACGCGAGGATGTTTGTGGAATAAGAAGATGAAGCCTTTTGGTGTTGTATAAGAATTCTCACTTACCTAGAATTTGGAAATGGTAGATTTGGAATCACGAACTGGAGAAGAGAACAACGTATGTTGAAGAAGTGGAAGATTTCGAAGGCTTGAACATGAGAGGATAAGAGGAGGCTCGAAGATGTTTCAATTTCAAAGAAGGAGAAAAGTTTCAAAGGCTAGAACATGAGAGGACAAAGTTGTCTTCAACAAGAAGAGCTATTCTTCGAATAGGTAAAGATGGGTTGGGATCAGGATTGTGTATTCTCCAAATTTGAAGAACAGTTGTTACTGATGCTTACTTATTCCTGTCTTCGTTTTTAACCAAACATAGATTTAGGAATAGGTCAGGAATGGGTTAGGGATAGAATGGCTATTCCATTCTACCAAACAGCCTATAAAGGAAGTTGATCTTTTAACACTTAAGTGTTGTGCTTCTATAAGTGCTTTCTTGACGAAGCAATTACTTCCTCTCTCATATACATTTCAGCTCTTGTTTGCATCTTACTTTTGAATGTTTGCATTGTTTGCATTACTGCCAGCCATTTGGTGATAGTGGAGTCCTCCATTTGATGGTTGTTTCTCTATAGAGGAGAACATGAGGATATTTGATCTACAAGCCAAACTACAGAGGTATATTCAAGTACTGACATTTCTCATAAATGTGTCATCTCTTTACTCATACATAAGTAGATGTCATATATAATAATTAATAAGATGTTCTCTAATTCTAAGCAAGGTAGCTTATGAAACTCTAGATACTTTGACTTGATCCTTAAAATACCCTAAAGTCCATTTCCTTCCATAAAGCATAGGTTTTGTAACTTGCCAACAATTTGAAAATAGTGGAATCTCCTTTATAAGTGAACTTTACTTTCTGACCCTAACTATAAATGAGTTTTAGGTAGATGGCAAAAAGTTTAGTTTACAGAGCTTTAGAGATTTACACCAAAATTCCATCACATAAGCACAAGAATGGAGAGCATGATCAATGCTTTCAGGAACCTAATTGCAAAACTGACAGAGCATGTTAATACAATTCCCTCTAAGCCTATCTTTGTATACTAGTATATTATGGATAGCTAACCAAAGTATGAAAGATGCCTTTGGAGATCTCTTAAGAAACCAAAGCAACTTCCACCATGACACCACAGACATTCTGCTTTTGAATAGATTAAGACAATACTTGCTGGTAAATATTCTAGAGTGGCTACAAACCCATTTAGCTTTGCCTTTCTCATTAGAAAGAAATTGATAAGCTAGAGCATGATTCATTACAACGGAGATAGACCTAGTTATTTGATTCCATTCTCCCTTAATTATCACCCTATTCACTTTTGTGTTAGGAGGAATAATCAACTTCAGGTGATCAAGGTGCATGGTGTTGTGTAAAAGGCCTAAATCATTCCAAAAATCATACAAAAACCAAGTTTTTCTTCCATTCCCAACCTTGAATTTGATATCCAAATCCATTTCCCTTCTTAGCTTCAGAATTTGACTAAAGGACCATAAAAAGGAGTGATTTACCTTGATGATCCAGAAACTTCGTTCTTTTATTATGTATGTATAAACCCACTTGACCAATATTGATTGAGCATCGGTGAACATTTTCTAAATTCTCTTAGCCAGCAACATTTTGTTGGTATCCTCCATTGAAGGCAGCCCCAAACCACCTTTAGCAATTGGGGAATAAATATTAGACCATCTGACTTTTTCACCTTAATGTTTCTTAGCAACCCCCTTTCTTTAACATTTTTTTTATGTCTTTAACTAGCTTTTGAGGAAGAAAAAGGTGTGAGCTACAATAAATATGTAAGTTATTTAAGACAGATAAAATCAACTATAACCTGCCAACATAGGAGATAAATTGATTGTTCCAATGGCTTATCCATTTTTTGACATCATCAAATAGAGGTTGACACTCAAAGTAAGAGACCCTTTCGTCAGAGACGGGGATACCCAAGTACTTGAATGGCATATTATAAAGAAGAAGTCCTAAAATTATAGAGAGTTATGGAGACGTTTGATGCATCTGCTGAAATAAATAAGGCAGTCTTTGTGTAAGTTCACAGTAAGACTTAATAATTCACCAAAATAGTGTAGGGAGTTCATGACCAAAATTTTAGAATTGGAGTTAGTTCCACTGAACAATAGCAAGTCATCCACAAATGTTAAGTTGAACAACTTCAATTTTTCACGATGGTATATTTTGCATAAGATCAAGCTTAAAAATAAATCGATATATAGAAAACATAAATATAGAGATAGAGGATCACCCTGACATAGCCCTTTGGAGCCTTCGAAGACATGTGTGGATTCGTCATTAACTAAAATTGAGAATGATTTAGTGCAAATATAGCCCAGAATCCAAGATATGAAATGATCAAGAAAGTCAAATATTGCTAGTGAGTCTAAAATAAACTTCTAGTTCACTGAATCAAAATCTCTTTTAAAGTCAATCTTCAAGGTGCAACTCTTTATCAAATTCTTGCTATTATACCCCCTTAAATAGTTCTTGAACCAAGAGTAAATTATCTCTAATATTCCTTCCCCTGACAAATGCTCCTTGGCTCCTATTGATTATGCTTCCCAGAAGAGGCTTGATCCTATTTGCTAACAATTTTGAAATAACTTTGTAAACTACAAAACAACAAGAAATAGGCCTGTAGTCATTTTAAATATTCATGATATCACTTCCTGGGAATGAGACTAACAAAGGTCTTATTTAGCTCTCTGAGCATGCAACCTGAAGAAAAGAAATTTAGGACATCATCGGAAATTAAATTAGCTATCAAATGCCAAGTCTGCTGGAAGAAGAAAGCGTTAAAACTGTCTACCCTAGGGGCCTTTTCTGGTTTTAAAAAATATGGCACTAGTTTGACATCCATTTCATTCAAAGGTCTCAAAAGCGAGTCTTTATTCTAATTGGATAAGGAATTATAGACAAATTCTCTAAGTTCCTACATAGTGGAGACATTCTGGATAGAAGATCCTAATAACTCCTTAAAATGGTTAAAGAACAAAGCTTTGATTTGAGAATCCTTGTCAATAATGCAACCTTTGTTAATACTTAAGGATTGGATTCTGTGAACATTCCTCCTACAAATAATGGAATTATGAAAATATTTGGTGTTTTTCTCACCATTCATTAACCAGTTTATTCTTACTCTTTGTTGAGCAAGGAATTGTGATTGTCAAGGAATCATCCATAAATTGCTTCCCTTTAACTCTAAAAGTGATGTCTACAGGGTCTTAACAAGCTTGTTGCTAAAGAATTCTAAGAGAGCTTCCCTAGTTTTAGAGATAGCCCATATGGTGTTCTCACTTTAAAGGAGTTTAACTGTTTCAATTATAATTTGATATTATGAAGTTTCTTTATAAAGATAAAAGAAACATTACCTGTAACCTAAAAGTTCAAACCTTTTGCCACAACTTCCTCAAATCCTTCAACTTTGAATAGATAGTTGGTAAATCGAAATGGATGTCTCACTAGGCCCAAGCTCACTCCCATTGATACCTTTATAGGTTGTGATCATAGCAAAAAGGCTGGTTAAAAAGAGCAAAACTGGTTTTGAAGTGTGCAAGCCACTCTAGATTGATTAAGGCACGATCTAGTTTCTTCCTGATTAAGTTGTTTATTCCCTTCCTATTATTTCATATATAACTCAAGTCTGATAGTGAAGTAAAGTTTAGACAATCCAACAAATTGTTGCTATTTCTTTTACAACTTAGCTTTCCCCTTTGATTCTTATGAAAAGATGACGGAGTTAAAATCTCTAACAACCAGCCACAGTTTATTAATTCAGCCCCCTATTACCTTCAAATCATTCAAAAGTGATCTTCTTTGGAACTTAAAATTAGAAGCATAGATGAAAGTGACTTCCAAACATCCAGAGTCCATTTTGATTTTCAAATGAGCAAATTGGTTTAAAATTACCTATTGAATGTTGTTAACTCCATAAGGGTCAAATCCCACAATAATCCTATCTAAGTAATAACATTGGTGATTTGTTAGAAACTCCCAGTTTCTACCAAATACTTCCCTACAAAGCTATCAATTATCTTTCTTAACCTTTGTTTCTAATAGTCCTATTAAGGCATAATTCTTTGTGACTAGATAATCTTTTACTATTTGTATTTTTTGGGGCAATTTATAGCTCTCACATTTCAGGTCATTATCAAAAGGTTGGTGTAATAATCCTTTCTTTTTATATTTCCTACCATATCTTCTCCTTGATGTTACCATTTATTTTGGTTCAAGAGTTGCCCTCGTATCTAATGAGCTTTTTCTACACTATTTTCAAAATTGAGTACCTTTAGGGTGCTTAAAGGAGAAAGCTCAATTGGTCTTTTAAGTATTTCTTCGTCAGTATTCTTCAGCCTTTGAGAGAGTTATCATCATCTTTTCTAGAATGAATCTCTCCAATTCCCATTGCTTTAGGATCAGGATTATTTGCGATCTTTGCATAGACAATTTCAAGGGCTGAAGAAGTTTGAGGTTTAAGGAGTTTATATGAAAAACCAATCAGAAATCTCCTTCTTGTATCCCTACATCTCTTCTTTTTTATATCTAATAACTAGGGCATCCATTAGTAACTAACTTCAATAAAGTCTTCTACCAATTCTCTATTATCATCTAGCATCATAATAGGTAAGGAATCCAAAAACTCAAAATTTGTTTCTGACTCTACATATATCCTAGCATAGCCAATCCTTTTCATAGCTACTATTATCTTATCCAAACAAATAGGTGTTCCAATGGTACTAGCTAAATGACTAAAACTAGTGATTGTCCAATATCCAAGCAAAACACCATGAAATCTTATCCAAATGAGGAGGTGCTGGAGCTTCATCTTTTTTTAGTTTCTCCTAGGCCTCCACTTCAATAATAGTATTAGGGATATTTGGATATGCCAAGGCCTTGCTTTTAAAATCCTTTGTATATTGTTTGAATTTATAAATTTGAAAAGAAATAGCTCTTCTTTTTTTAACAACATATTCTCGAAACCCAATTTTGACCTTGTATTCGTTGCCCAAAGGTATAACTATAGAAAAGTCATCCTCTTTTGAGAAAAAAAAAACTACTAGTTTGTTTGCTCACTTTATTGCACCCTATTGCAAGATTTCTAACAGGGAGAAACCACCCAACTACCATCGTAAGAAGAGGGGTTAGCAGGTGCTAGAAGATACCTCAGTTGTCACTTGTCAAAGGTTACAGATTTACCTACAACTTGGCTGTAGCGCCCCCTCACCGTAGGGTACATATCGGGACGCCCGAAGGTCGCTCCGATACGTATTCTACGATAAAGGTGCACTACCAGAAAATTTCGCTAATAAACCATATGGCATCACAATAATTTAAACCCCAATATAACCGAAATCAGTAAATTATAAAATCCAAAATAATAATCTGGTACAATCATCCAATAGCAGAATAGACAAGTCTATCAGTC
>JANIJH010048561.1:0-10279 GCA_024520975.1 Erythroxylum areolatum | reverse complement strand
ACAATTCAACCCCCCCTTCTAGTGCATTCCAAATATCGTTTTCTAAGTGTTGTATTAACGTGTGATTCACTTCAGTTTGATCCACTTCCGTAAGATGGCAACTCACTTTTTGAAGTGTTTTCATGTTCTTAAATAGTCTCTTAGGGTCTTGGAGGTGTAACTAGGGGAAATATTTTGATGGGTCCCAAAAATGCCCTCGAACCCTAAAACAGATGGAAAAAGTTGTGCCTCTGTAAAATTGCTCTCTGTCACCATCATGACAGTGAAGTCACCATTGTGACTATTGGTAATTCTCTTTCATCATGATCGACACATGGGAGTCATAATCTTTACCTTGCCCATGTAGCTCTATGCATGTCCAACTCTCTTGTTCTTCACTTTTCTGATTTCCAACGTTAACAAACACATCAAACACCTCAAGAAACATAAAATGAAGATTGAAAACATGCTCTAAACCACACAAATACTTAGAATATAAATAAACACTCACATCAACACAATTCTAAGCCTGTTCATGCCACAATCATCTAATAAACATCTATAAACATATTGAAACACCTATCAAAACACAATATAAACTACATCTATTAATAGCCCCACACTTAAACTTTTGCTTATCCTTGAGAAAAAACAAAAAACAAACTCAATAAATGAAACATAAACATATGCATTCATGTAACATGCAATAATGAGACAATGGAATCTAACTTTACGGAATCAATTTAACTGCAAACATCAATCATTCAAGTTGTGCCAACATACCAACCTATGCATTTCATAGTTAAGTACTCTGAATTGAATAAACAGATTAATCAAAACATTAACATCATATTCATTCACCTATACCACTTTGTACACATACATTTATAATTAGTAAATCAATCAAAATTGCAACTAGCACTAAGTGTCTCTTCATGAAAATTTTTGCTATTTCCAAATATCAATATGTTTTGTTTATTGAAACACCACATTTTAATTTTCTTTAACATTAACCTAGTATTTTGACATAAAGGAAAACACCTTGTCATGAATGCCCCCAGTTACTCAACTAGGCCACATTTTATTAATTAGATTAATTGGAATGTCATTATATCCTTTTGATGAAAAGACAAAAAATTTATCGTGAATGCCCTTAGTTACTCAGCTATATCACATTCTCAACTAGCTATTAGCTCTATTTATAACCTAAAATTGGTTTGAAAGGGGCCAGTGGAATAGTTATTTATTTAAGACACTTATTTTTCAATTTTATATAGCCTACCTTATTTCTTTTTAGTCAGTCATCCTCATGAAAGATTACCAATGATGCTAACTCATTCAATTGACATATAATTATAAATGTACAACAAATTTCCTAAATTGCACACCATAAATGTCATATACTAGTTAACATGCATATTTGACCAAAGGTACTTAAAACATAAAATTTGCAAGCAAACATGCCTTTAAAAATTAAATGACTATGTTCAAAGCTAAACTAATTCCATCAAATTATTACCATTGACACATTGACACAATTTACACATATGCAACATATATTCATTTTATGACAACCTAATAAAAAATAACAATATGGTATGTAAAATTCAAACACATGATATGCCAATGCAAAATCCTCCCCACACTTTGACAACGCATTGTCCTTAATGTGAGTGAAACAAACAATACTTATAAAGATAAATAAAGAACAATAAATATAAAGTTATAGCAAGAATACTCATAGTTTTTTGGCGATGATGATGTTTAGAGACCTTTTATGCCATAAAATTCCAACAATTCACTGCCTCCAAAATAAACATAAAAATAAAAATAAAATTACTAACAAACTAAATTAAAAATAAAATAATAAATAATAAATAATAAATAAAATCTTTCCTGAGTCTTGGGTTGCCTCCCGAGTAGTGCTTAGTTAACATCATTAGCTTGACATATTCTTCCTTCCACACTTAACCTAGGTCAATTATGAGTGCCTTACATCTACCTATGTCACCCAATTTTAGTTTCATAGCCTATAAATAAGCTACATATTACAAGATAATAATAAGGAAATAATTAATCAAATTAAGGAAACTTAGTAAGTTTAGTATTGTCCTTTTTGGTAACAAACTGTTAATAAAATAGGGAATGATAAAACTCCTTAAATCGTCTATTGAATCCAGTAGTTTAACCTGTAAGAGGGTGAAATACTCCCACTCTTTTTCAATCACCCTCGTTCCCTCTTCTTCTTCTACTTATTGAACAGAGGCTTCCTTATATTCTTTAAATTCAATCTCCACTGTCATCTGTTCTTCCTCCTTACCGTTTCTACTTTTTAAATAGAGACTTCCATATATACTTCAAGCTCTATGTCTGTCGTCATCTATTCTTCTTCATCTTGCTCTTTAAAAGATTCGAATATATCAATTCTCATGAATGAGTCGCCCTCCTTCAGATTCTTTAATACCTTATTCATATTGAATTTCATTTGTTTATTACCAATCTGAAAGATGAGGTTGTCTTCATTGACATCTGTCGAAGCTCTTCTAGTATTCAGAAATGGTATCCCAAGAATTAGTGGACAATTTTAATCCTCTTCAAAATCTAGCACGATGAAATCCACTGGAATTATAAACTTGTTGACTATTATAGACATATTTTCCACCACATCAAATAATGTCTTTGTTGATTGATTTGCTAATTGAATAAGCATAGAAGTTAGTTTTACATCACCTAGCCCTAATTTCCTAAAAACAGATAAAGGCATGGGGTTTTTAATTACGCCTAATTCATATAAACATTTAGAAATATATAAATTACCAACTATATAAGGTATTGTAAAACTCCTTGGATTTGTCAACTGTGAGGGCGTGTGATTGGTAATTAAGGAGCTGCAGGTTTCCTTCATGACTATCGTTTTGTTATCATCCTAAGTATGCTTGCTTGATAATATGTCTTTGAGAAACCTTGCATACGCAGGGATGCTTTTTAAAGCTTCCACAAAGGGTAAGGTAATTTGCAATTTCTTCAGCTTTTCCATGAACTTTGCAAATTTTGTATCCATGCATGATCATAACCTTGTCCATGCAACTCCATGCATGTTCAACTCTCTTGTTCCTTATTTATCTGATTCCCAACACTAACAAACATATCAAACACCTTAAGAAGCATATAATTAAGATTGAAAACATGCTCTAAACCACACAAACACAAATAATATAAATAAACACTCACATTAACATAATTCTAAGCCTGTACATGCAAAAATAATCTAATAAATACCTATAAACACTCTAAAACACCTATCAAAATATAATATAAACTACACCTATCATTGAGTCACTAAAAAGATAAAATCCATAAATAATAATCTTTAAATTGGAACCTAGATTGTAAAGTTATCTTGATGATGATTTTTCAATAACAATGCACAATGTAATCTTTCATCCATTATGATAAACTCTCCATTGTAACTTCCACTTTGATTTCTTTACATTGTAACTTTGATTTCATCATACATAAAAGATGTCTTCACTTTTTTTATGGACAGTGATTTATACTGCATGTTGTGTTGTATGGATTACAAAACACCATTACATAAAGAAAGATGCCATGTGAGTTATTCCTTACAAGGGTTATAACACCAAAATTTTAGGATTTTATTGATATTTTTTAAAATTAAGAGGTACGTTGATAAAATGTCAAACCACATGTACTCTAGTGAATTTAACCATAAAGTTCAAATCTACCTTATCTCCATTTATTACAAATTTTGGAGGTGATTTCCTATGTGAGAGGGCCAATACCTTATCTATTTGACATAATCTTTAATTCTTATTCAAATCTTTCATTTAAAGAAACATAATTTAGAATTAAGTGTTACATAATGCTTACTTATATAATAAACAATGTCAATTTGTATTATGCTATGAGAAATGAAAATACAAAGAATGATCATATGTCTAGAAATGTTTATGAATGGTATATCATATATATGTAATCCTAGTAAATTCACATACCTAATATATGTATATATTAAAATTGGTTTTGTCATTGGTTTTACCACCATATCATATATAGATATATACTATATATTCACTTTACTATATGCTTATTTTTCAATGAAATTTAGGATCTTTCATATAAGAAAATATTGATTGACTACCATAATTAATTAATAATGGATTATTTCCAAAAAATTAATAATGGATTATTTTCGCTTTTGGTGACATCTAAATGAATCAAGAAATGTCAAAGTCAAAACAACTCTTATATTGCAATTGAAAATATTACAAATTTAGCTTCCATTGTGGATAAAGCAATGTATGCTTTTGAAAGATAATGAACTCTTTGAACGGTCTCCTAAAATCTTTAATCTTGAGATGTATGCAACTGGTGGACTCTCGTTTCGTGTATATTAACTCAATTCTTAAAATCTATAAACTATCTAAGGCAAGTGCACCTATTGCTCAACAATATAGGGTTCTTATCGATCCCAAAGGGACTACGAGTACTAGTAATAACTCTTATTCTATTATCTAATTGAAAAGTAAGTGAATATGGTAATTCATATTTAAAATAAAAGAAAACAAACTAAAAACAAATTAACAAAATAAAAATATAGATAAAGAATCAAAAGTTAACCAATGAAGTAATAGTACTTAGACATCAAATCTCCACTTAGATCTCTCATACAATCATGATTTCGTTAACTAATTTATTATAAAATTCATTAGATTGGAAATTCCTAAATTATACTAATGTCTTTCTGCAGACTACTAAAACCTAATTTTAGGTTGATTAATCAAAATATCTCTCTAATTAAAACCACTAAAATTGTAGTATTTGATTTGTGAATTTTACTGTTAGGTTTGACCTTAATCTAGAAATTTTATGCTAACCTATCTATAGGTTTGCATTCACCTCGTTTCAATTGTGTTAGATCTATTTATACATTAGATTTCTTAATCTCAGCTGTACGGAATCATACATGAAATAAAAAGTTTACAATATTAATTCAAGGACAATAAAAAACATATAATTGAATCTCAATAAAACTTAAGAATAAATTAAATTAAATTAAAATCACTACAAGGTATATCTTAGGTTTATCAATACAAATACCAACAAGTGTTTAGCAAATCATAATAGAAAATAAAGCATCAAAACTGAAGAAAAAGCTATAAATCCTAGAAAACATGATTTAAATCCTTGGAATCTCCAAAAACTTCACTATAGATGATGAATATTCACTCTAAAGGGGTTTTCTTGAATATTTCTTCTTTCCTTTGTTGTTTTAAGGATTTCTTTCATATATTTTCTACCTAGCTCAATCTTATCATTTTAAATTCGAATTTCAAAAACCAAGAGATATACGGGCTTCATCATAGGCATGTTGATAACCATATAGCTTGAATTTAATGTGTGAGGTTTTATAGAGCTAACATGTGCATAGACATTGGTATATTGCATCAATATGGCCTTCTCTCAATTCAATATGGGCATGTTGCCAACTTATGTAGGCGTGTATCACAATAAATCCTCGATCTGCCCCTAAAATTTCTTAAACGGTTGTGTACACTGTCCTGCACTCCATAACTTAATAAAAACTACTCCAAATTGCTCCAAACTTATCTAAATTGGTTCATTTTGCTCTAAGTTAGTAAATCAACCCTAGAAACAAACTATAAACAACTTAAGTACCAAAATTATTAAAATAACTCACATAAGCAATAAAATACACTAGATGGGGGGCTAAAAATATAACTAAATCACCATTTATTAGCAACTTCATCCATATATTTCATTTCAAATGTAGAAGATAACTAATTTTTTATTTACTTAACAAACTTAGTCATTATAAGTAATAAAAAATATCATCTACATGTAAAGATTAAAATTGCATTTTTATCTTTAAAAATTTTAGTATATACACAAAAGTCTTCATCATTCATATAGAAATCATATGAAATAATTATTTTTTGAAAACAAGTAAACCATTATCTTAAGAACTACTCCAGATTATAAATACATTTCAACAATTGATACGCTTTATACTTTTAACATGTCTTAATGAAACATACATGTTTTATATAAATTTCTTCTTCAAATTCTCCATTAAGAAAACCAATATTTACATCCATTTAATGTAATTTGATTCAAGTTAGCTAGTATAATAAGGATTAATCAAATCGAAGTAAATCTCACAACTAGTAAAAGTATCTCTTTATAATAAATTCTCTTTTATTATATATATCATTTATCCATAATTTGTGCATTGTATTCTTTCATATTATCATTAATTTTTTCTTTATTATGAAAATCCATTTATTATCAATAACTTTTTGTCTATTAGGTGGATCAAGTCTAACACTTGATTTGAGTTTGAAGAAATTATCTCCTCCTTTAATGCTTTCATATATTCTTCTCTAACAAGAACAGTAAGAGCCTCATTTACATTTTTGGCTCACCCTATTCTTATTGCCATCCATATATTACATAATAAGATAAATTTGACATTTAAAATTATTTAAAAATAAAAATAAAGAGGAGCACAAACATGTACAATTTATTTCTTCATTATAGCAACATTTTTATTTCCTTTCCCATTATTAAGCATCTCAACCTTGTCTATAGGTCATTTTGATTCCTCTTTCTTTCCCTTTCTTTCTATCACTCATTGTCTCCTAGATGTTGCCACTATCAATATCTCATTTTTTAGTTAACATCTTTGTCTTTAAGTTTATAGTGTTTCCATCATATGTCAATATGATAAGTCATCCATTTTATGAGCTAAGGATGAACCTCGAAGTAGTCAGATAGGCTATTGATTATTGAAGGCCGCAAAGGGAGTAGCATGCATGTCAATGGCATTTCCAAATTATCCCATTAACAAAGCTAAAAGTTGAAGTTGCAATTTCAATTGAAAAATGGGTTTATCCTTGATTAAATTGTATTTTACGTTCTCTTTCTCCTTTTTATTGTTATTTTGCTCATTAATTTTTAGCTAGTGTTTTGATATATTGATATGGCTTATAAAGCCTTTGAAGTCTCTATTTTTCTAGTTTTAATTTTGGATTTTTAGTATTTTTGGGAATCCTTGTATGCTTTGAGTTTGGTTGTCCCCACTATGTATTTGTTCTATTAACGTCGCCCCTACTTGCCCCATTTTAATCTAAGACTTGTTTGTGTTAATAAGAGCTCTACATTTACCGCTTCTGTCTTATAACTTTGGTTATATATAGCTCCAAACTTTGTTTAGTTCTAGTTATAAACCACTTTGTGTTGTGTTGTTTGATTTTTTTTTTAGGCCTTTAGAGATCTTTTTGGCACAAATAATACTCCATCTAAATTTTTGGATGATATTAAGAAATTCATTGAGGAAACACAAAAGGATTGGGACCATGTCCTTTTTTATTTTTAAGTATTTTAAATTCATAACATGTAAATTGACTAACCTACATGGTCATCCATATCAACAATATTTATGGAGTTAACAGCAAACTATTATTGCAATAAATTAGAAGTTTAAGCATTTGATAAATAGTTTTAATTGTTTAGACTAGTACTATAAAATTCAGCAAACTTTACAACAATAACATCCAGTATAAAACTCAGTGAGACACAAGATCTGGGGAAGTCTAGTAGTATGCACCCTTACCTTTAATTAGTTGAGAGACTGTTTCCAAAAATCAGGCAAACTTTGAGATTTAAATGCCTAACATATATTACTATTTTGATAAATATTATCTAGTATAATAAAACCATCCGAAATAAATCCATGATCATAACAAATGATTCCAATATAAAATCCTTTCTACGCTTCATGGAAGTTTAAATGAAATACAATTTAGTTAATGCTAATATAGAACTAAGATTTCATCAAATTTATGGAGAAAATAACACGTCATGTAAGATTATGCATCAATCACTATATATGTCTGATTTACATATAAACTCTTAAGTTGTCACCTCTATAAATCCATCGTTTTTTATGTTCGGTTTTACAAATTTCTACAAAGGCATCACTATCTTCGTTACGTGGTTTGATGCTCCTCAGTCTTTAATTCTACAAATGATGGAATTCAATTAGAAAAACATAATAAAATACGTATACAAAGTAAATATCTATAAAAAAAAAGGTTGGACCCTTTTAAACTTGCTATAATCACGAATAAAATGACTTTTATTGCCATATTTATAATACTTAACCCTTTTGTGTTTTTCTTTTTAAAATGATCTTTTCTTTCACATGATGATTCCACTTAGCTTTCTTAAAGTAATTATCATTATGGATATTTTCTAATTTTTTTTCCATTTGGGTTAACCGTAATTCTTATGCTTCGTATTTATAGCTCCATATAAATTGGAGCCAACTATATAAAACCTTTTAGGTTATTTTAGAAGCTTCAATATATTCTTCTTCTAATATAAGATGCCTAATATCATTCTCTATCGTTTTAATGCTCTCATTAGGAGTCATATGCATTTTCATATACTCCTAACTTGGAGATAAAGAATAAATGACTCCTACACTTATTTTTGATTATATATTTTTACATATTACTTCTTATATGTATCAAACTTGATATTGGGTGACAACTATTTAATCACTAAGGTGTCTACAATTTGAGCAGACAAAGTGAACCACATGTCATTTTTTGAACTCATGCATAATCTCATATTCTTCTTTTTGTCATCTCTTACATGTATCATGATCCCTTTTATATTAGGTCGGATTGCCTTCTTAGGAATATATATGGTTATATTAATTGGTTTTACATTTTTTTCTGTTGCTGCACATATTTGATATTCACGCTCTAAATTTTATAATTATCATTATTCAACTTTTTATCTTTATTAAAATAAACAAGAATATTCTCTAACACATTATCATATTTAAAACACTAAGTTTTCACATCAAGAAAGAAAATATTATATACACACATTAGTGCCAACATACATATTTTTATTATAAATAGGATGAATAATTATTTTTTTAATTACTTATGCAATCAAAAGATTACAAAGTCCCCAATCATCATTCATATAATAGTTGAATACCAATTACAATGCCTAAGTTTATTTACACAGATAATACATATAACACAAATGACGATGAAGATGGAAAACCGATGAATTTGAATACATGTAGATAAGGATAAAAGATAATAATATGCAAACTTAACTAAAAAATAAAGTCACATATATACATATAAATACATGATTTAAATAATCTCTTGACAAATCCAATATAGATGATACTGGACTTAAACATATCAAATCATATATAGAATAAAGTAAATTAATACATGTGGTAAAGCTCTGAAAGAACGATATTCAATAGCTGTAATTATCTTTATAAGGAAGCCACAAAGGTATGAAATCCTAATTAATTTTCTTATGAAAAGAACAACACCAACCATCTATTTGACTTTGTATTAGGTGATTTCCAATTTCATTGTTGTCATCGTCTACGTCACTACCTTTGACCCTACGCCGCCCACCCGAAGCGGCATTGATGCTTGCACACCGATAATAATCACACTCCCACGCAATTACCTCAAGAGTCATGCTGCCAGTGATTTGCAATCATGCCATCGACCAACAGTCACACTGCCAATGATTCACTCGCACATTCTATGGAATCTCCAGCAGTCCATATTTGTTGTTCTCCATGTTTAGATTTCCGAAAACCCATGTTCAGTCAAGTGTAAAATGACCTAATATTTTTTTAATTTTTTATTTCCCATGTTCAGTCAAGTGTAAAATGACCTAATATTTTTTTAATTTTTTATTTTTAAGTGAGACTCAAGAGTGTTTGTGAATAATAATCACTTAAATTAAACAGAAATTGTAATTAATCTAATTAATTCTAATTTTAGATTAATCCTAATAAACTCTACTTAATCCTAATAAACCCTAAATACTGTTGTCTAATCACTCTCTTCTTCATCATCTTTGATGACAAATACTTCTCTTCAATTGATTCAAGCTCCCTGTCGCATTATCGTTCAGCCAATTTCTATATCCTTGGTTGTTCTTAAGCTTTCACCCCCTCTCACTCTTAACACAATATGTTTTTGATATCTCTAAGATTTTGTGATGCAAAAAGGTAGGTGGATTGTTGATTTATGCCCTACAGCTAATCACTTTGGTTGTAGTTTAGTGACAAATTATTTAAAGTCATTCTTTATCTTATACATGTTTAGATGAATATGATAAAATCCATGAGATAATTGTACATTGCAAATGAAATTATAATGAGATTATAATTATGAGATTCATATTGCATTTATGTATT
>JANIJH010048541.1:0-10281 GCA_024520975.1 Erythroxylum areolatum | reverse complement strand
TTGAAATTTCCTGCTTTTTAACTTCAACATATCACATAAAATCCATCTTATATCTAAACCATATTTTTCATTTCATTACAAATTCATGAATTCTCCTTTATTTATACATGAATAATCATAAACAACTTCTTATTTAATAGTCCTCACTTCCAAGAAAGGTTCGGGGCCCAACATTGCATTTACTGTTTGACTATTTAGTCAATATCTGGTTGATCTAGTTGTAGACCATTGGAATGCGGTCTAGTAAGCATTGAGACACTAAAGGAAATTAAGGATTATATATTGACATATAGAAAAGTCAACAGACTAAATCTTGTAAGAAATTCATATTAAGATGTTGGCTATATGTCCGGATGATTGAAAGTCCACTTAAGGTTACAGTTTTAGGTTTGCAGATGGTATGATGTCATGAAAGTGTGTTAAGAAGACGCAGGTAACTTCCTCGATTATGCATGTAGAGTGCATGCTATAGGCTGCTTCACAAACAGCTTAGCTCATAAATTTGATATCTAAGTTTGTTGTGGTTAATTCAATGACTAGACTCATTTTATTATACTATTGGTCTTAGCAATTAAAGATCAATTAGTTGGTTACAAAGGTGTTGATACGAAAAGGTGACATTAAGGTTGGAATATTTAAAGACTGAGGAACTGAAAGTCGATCCTTTAACTAAAGGATTTCACCCACTTGTGTTTATCACACAAGTATAAAGTATGGGTGTTTTGAAGTCTTTAGACACTGTTACTTTGGGGATTGTTATGTTTGCTATATGTACATTTGTACATTTTGATATATGATGATAGTATAATGGTTCATCAATAAAGATGATCATCATTTATCCTCTGTAATATGTGTCATCATACATTGTCATAATACGTATGAAAGTCATAGGATTTGTGTCAGTCTTAAGCATTTATAGGTCATTGGATATATATATAGATTGACCTTGTGACTATGTCATTTAGACGCATACAGTTTTAGTATAGATATCTATAAAGTTTGACATGACATAGGGGGATATAAGTTTTTAATCCCATGAAGGTATTCTTTAATGTAGTTTAACATTCAGTTGGAGAGCATAAAGATTTTCTCTAATGTTGTTTAGCATTCGGTGAGAGGAAACAAGTTTTCTCTAATGTTGTTTAGCATTCGGTGAGAGAAAACAGGATTTCTTTAATGCAGTTTAACATAAAGTTGGAGAAATCGAGACCTACAAATAAAGATGATATAATTTAGATCATAAAGGTATCATCGTAGTTTGTCACACTCTATTTTTCCATTCATGTTAGCGAGGTATTAAGTATACGTGATTGTATTTGATCTGTGTCATACATGACATATGCATCTGATACTTTCCAGTATCAAAAGCCTTACAGGATAGAATGATGAACTTTCATTATCTTTGGATCAAATGTTTTATTTTTAAAACTTAGTCGACCAATACAGTAGCGTGACTTAACCGAGTTTTTAAACTAGAGTCAAAATAACAATTAATGCTTGTCCAAAGGGGAGATTGTTAGACAATTTTGTTAATTTCCATAAAATTGGACAACTTTTAATTGCATTTTTTATTTTTAAATAAATTATTAGTTAAGTTACGTAATTTGATCCAGATAAAGATAATAAAGTGTCCTAATAAATGAGCTAGATTAATGAGTCGAAGTCCAATGGAAAATAGGTCCCAATTAGTATGGACTGGATCTATATCAGCTTTGTGATGGAAAAATCCAATATCGAAGCTATATAAAGGTTAAGGTCTCCTGCAGTTGCTCATATAAATCGTAAGCATAAGAAATCCCTGACCCATTAGGGGAGCTTACGTATTGAGAAAACTTTAGAAAGACCTAGCTCGTGTCTCAGTAAGCACTTTCCGTAAAGGTCTTGAGAGATTCATGATCATTTGGAGCTCAGAATCGACATTAGAATCAAAGATAGAACTAAAATTCAGGTATTCTACATAACTTTCATTTTTAATCCTTTCATGTAGATCCGAGATACATAATAAAGTCTGTATTACGTATTACAATTCAGTCTATTATCTTTTCTCATGGATGATACAGAGGTTTTTCCAGAGGCGTTCAACTCACAAGTTCCAGGGTTCATTCCTTTCCCTAAGTCTTCGCTTGAAGAATTGATAAGAGTAAAAACTGAACGGGTTGCTGAAACTTGCATGATATGCTTGGAAGATATAGTCATTGGGATAGAGGCTACGTGTATGCCCTGTTTTCATGAAGATTGTATCAAGAACTGGCTATAGAGAAGTAAAGTGTGCCCACTGTGTCGTTTTCACATGCCTTAGTTCTATACGTTATACACATAATTCATAGGATATCTTCCTATTTTTTTAATACTGTTACTTGAATTGGTTATGGTCTCCTGGCAATTTTCATTTTAAACGTTCAGATATGTGATTTAACTTGGAGTTGGACTAGTCCTCTGGAGAAAGTGGCAACTAGTTCATTGATCAGTAAAGACGAGTAAAGAGTTGCTTGCCATTTAATTAATTATGCTATTGTAACTTTTACATTATCAATCTGTCGGTTTTCCATTTATTTAATGCAGTTTCCTTTTCCTGTTTTCTGTTCCCTCTGCAAGATCAAATGATTTTAGTAGGCTTTCTGCCTACATGGAGGTTTAAAAAAACCCAACCATATTGATAGCATTATTAAAAATCATACAGCAAGTTAGAGAGGTTTGTTTATATCGTTACTTAGAACACTACAAGAAAATAGATTTTTGTGACGGAAATTACTGACAATTTTTTTCAGGAAATAAATTTGACGAAGGAAATTACCAACGGAAAGAAATGTTGGAGAAACGGCTATTTGTAAATACAAATTTAGCGATGGAAATTTTTGAAACCGTCAGTAACATTAACGACATAATTTTGGATTTCCATCGATAAGTTAAACCAAATTTACCGACGGTTTTACAGTATTCTATCTCTACTTTGCAAATGATAGTCCAATATTCCATTAGTGAATTGCCGATGGTAAATTGTATATCCGTTGGTAAAATTATTGATGAACATTTACCAATCCGTCGTAAAATTTACCAATGGAAACAAGAATTGTCGCTAAATTTTTACTGACAGAACGATATATTCCGTCAATAACTTATGGATGAATTTATTTATTTCGTTTCAAATTCAAAAAGGAATAATATATTCTATTGGTACATTATTCAATGAAAGGTATCTTTCCATTACTAATTAGCAACGAAATATTGTTTTTCTGTTGGGAAATTTAATTTTGATAAATTTCTGCTACCATTTCTCACTTCTACATGAGTTTTTTGTTCATAATCTTATGATTTTTTTGTATATTTAATTGATGTAAATAATATAACATTGATTGATAAATAAAAAGCAAACATTTTCTTAATTGTTAATATAACTGTACACGAATAAGTATGTTGAAAATAACTGTAAATTGAGAATTTATACAAAAATTTAAGAGTAGCATCAAATACATTCACTTATTCATCTAAGCTATGCAGGTGGTGAAGATGAATGCTCTGATTGTTGCTATGAGGTATTATCCCTCCCCTTCAATTGATCCATCTCATTACGAAGTTAGACTACTTACTCCATTGACTGTTGCAACTGAGATGCCAGCCTTTCCACTGTGCTCTCAAGTTGGAGGACTCTCTCATTTGATGCAGACCGCCTACTAGATCCAGCTGTAAAGATATAGAGAATTGCAAATAACATGTGTTCACAAATGAACTTAAGCCGAAAATCCTTCCACGGTATTCCCTACCACCCACTGCATTAAGATATGCCCGATTCTCATTAATAGTTTCAGAGTTATGAGACTGTCGTTCAATGTTTTTTTTTGTATTTGGTAACTTGATTATTCAATTGTGAATTAATTAATTTAGATTCTAATAATATACATGTTTCCTATACATCTCCATATATATGTATATTACTTACAAAAGAATCTTGGTACCTTATAACTAGATATATAATGCTTATACAAATAAAACCAAACTTTTTTGTTTTATTAATAATAAATATTTTCATTACAAAAGTAATTGGAAGAAGATTAAGTTATATGTAAATACGCTTGCTTTATAGGGCACTATATTTACATAAATCTAACAATGAATTGCCAAATGCACTATACCATTAAAGAATGATGGCGGGAGAACTAGTTCAAGCTTACAAAGAATTAAAGTTATGTTCTTTTTTTTTCATTCTTTCAAATTCTTCTAATTTCTATGCCTTATAAAATAATTGCTTAAAAAACCTCCCAATTATGTCAAAGTTACGGACACATCCTTTGGTAAACACCTACTTATTTCAATATGAAAATCATGGCTTTTCAACCCAAAATTTTTTCCCTCATTAGCACTGACACCTATATTAGAGGCATACCAATCAAGACACTGAACTAATTTAATAAATTGTCAAAAATTTTGTTTGACATAGTATAACATGTAGGTAGAATCATGTATGACCCACCATCTCTCCTTTTAATGCAAATATTTTCTTATATTCATGTCTTCTAATTATATTCTAGCCTTAACGGTGTATTTTAATTTGCCATCAATCCCATCAAAGTACCTAAAATATTGTTACACATGTTTTTATTTTCAATATGCATGACATCAAGATTATGTCTTAATAGCAATCCTTCCAATATGGTTAAACGAGAAATATGTTTGTTTATTCCAATTAAGATCAAGAAAACTTCACTTTCACTTTCTATTACTTAGGTGTTTGACAGGTATAAACTCTTGCAAATGTGATAATTAAGGAGGCACATCATCACTTGATAAGTGCAAAGGAGCTTCACTATGCTCTACTTTGCCATTAAACAATTTGCTTTTACGTCACCTATGTCTATGTTCCAAGTGAAAATGATGTCCCATATAACATATTTTACTTCGTAGCCTCATTGAATGATTTTAATGGTTACACACAAGACAAGTCATATATCGTTTAGTACTCCATCTAGACAAATTTTTATAGACTAGAAAATTATTTATAGTCTACAAAAATAATTAATTAGTGATTGTATGTATACATCAATATCCTTACTAGGATTAGTAGGTCCTATAATAAGTAAAGACAATAAGAAAAAGGGCTCCTTCTTACACTTCAATAGGAGAAAATTGTACGGTACATGAACTATTAGCCACATGCTATAAGAAGTATTTATATTACCAAATGGATTAAATCCATTAAAGGCTAACTCAAGTCAACATTACAATAACGTTATCACCAATGCATTTGTTATACCACCTCATATTTATGGCTGTTTTGTTGACATAAAAAGCCTTTGTAGTCGTGGTTTAATAGGGAAGTATCTCAAGATTTTATGGGGTATCTTTTTTTTTCCTTTTGCATCATCTACTTTCCACCTTTATGTACCATAAAGAGGACATTCTTGGAGATCTTTAAACTCCTTCCAAAAGATAACACAATCATACTTACAAGTATGTGTTGATTACAAAACCAATTACTAGTTTTACGCTAAAAACTGCAAGTATACGGGTCGTTACTTACAGTAAAAAGCAGATATTGTCCCACAGAGATTATGCTTAGGCACCACTTAATTTAGGTTGTGCTTTGTTTAAGACTCAAATTTGAATAATAACTGAAAAGTAAACTAAATCAAAACAAACTAGCAACAATCGAATAATGCAATAGGAGAAATCTAAAGAGAGAATTAATCAGGTTATGAGAGAGAGGATTTTACCTATCATTAATGTTAATCTAGCCTTTTATGTGTTTATGGGGTGTCAAGTATAGATGATTGTAAGGTTAATTACTCTCTCTCGAGTTATAATAATTCCCTAAATTGTAAACCCTAATCGAATTATGGACTTGCAGTCTCTCAATTCACAAATTACCCACAATTCTAATTAGTTTTAAAGCTCTCTAATAAACAATCGGGCCTCATATTGGATATCTCTTCATAAAGTTGCCAACTAGATTAATTAAGTGGTCAATTAGATCGCCTAACTCTCATTAATCCAATCTAATAATTTTTATCTAGTTCACCCTCTTAATTTGTCACCGAAATATGCAAATACATGAATCAATCACAACACCCAACTCAAGTAAACACAAATCAACTAGATTAACATTAAAGATAAGCAACCCCAAAGGTAACATTAGAGCATCATTAACAACTCAAAATATATAACCATACAACCCATCTCAATCTTACACATGTAAATGAATAAAAAAGTAAAAGGGGAGGAAATGAAACTGAGGTTTGATGATTAAGGAGAGCAGCGGTGTCAGGAGTTCACCTATTCTGGAAAGCTTCAATGTTAGTCTTTACGCATGCCATGATCGTGACCTGGTTATCTACACTTTGTCATGATCGTGGCCTTATGCTTGAGCTTCTTTCAGGATCGTGGCCCTATATTGGTGCTTCTATCATGATCATGATTGTGGCCTTGTACTTTGGTTCGGTCTCCTCCGAAACTCTTCCGAATACCTTAAAACACTAACAAATTCTTCACGACACCTTATATATATAATTGAAGCTCGAAAACATGTTCTCACCCAAAGAACATTTAAAACACAAATGTTTATGAACTAACACAATTCTTAAGCTAAACACACACTAAACAATCAACTTAACCACTAAACACATATCAAATTACCTATAAAAATACAATGCAATCTACACCTATCAACATCTCCACACTTAAAATTTTGCTTGTCCTCAAGCAAAAGTCAAATACAACCAATAAGATTTTATCACTTCATTTTCACAAAGATTAAAGCATGCAATCCCTCAAAATTTGGCCAACTCAAGTGTCAAGCTACTACACACATCATGGTTAATTTTCATTGGTAAACATGAGCAAACTCAACCTGTAAAACCATCACTCAAAGATAAGTATAAATTCACGATGGACCTTCATTACAGATTTCACTCTTTTCTCTTAAGTGTTTGATGGTTAGTGTTTCGTTCAAACTTCCTACAGGAAACCACAATATCGTAGGCTTGCTAATATACCATTTCTTCTCCACAATAATTACATGCTAGGATAAATCAAAAGGGCTTTGGTTCAGGTTATATTGTAGTTAGGGTTAAGGTGGGTTAAACAAGTTTTATGGGTTTATCATAAGCATTTATAAACAAGTAAGTGTACCAAAGGGATGACAAAGATAAACTTCTAAGATATGCAATACTTCTTTGCACTTATTAAAGCTACTACATGTTATTCCTTTTTCTTTTCTTTTCTTCTCTTTTTTTCAACACAATTAAGAAACAATGAACAAAAAACAACAGTTATATGCAACGTGCTCTTAACTTGTGATTTCACGCTCAAGTATCACTTAAGACTCTATTAACTTGTGATTAGGTAAGTTAATGGGATTTGTGGGTTTTAAAATTGGGTGATTTCAAGAAACAAAAGGTTAAAGGCTTAATGGGGCTTGCAAGGGATAATAAAATGGTAGGTCATTTAAGCCAAAGGTTAAAGCAAGAAGGTCTTAATCATTTCTATCTAGTATGCTTCCAATAGATTTAAACAGATTCAAAGCAAGTTCTGAAGGTAATTACCTAAGGAAGCATCACACAAATAAGGAAATGAAATGAATATAGAATGGAGTCATAAAGGCTCAATTCCTTACATAGGCTCAAATGAAAATCCATTATGCTTCTATACATTACCTCATTGTTCTGGTGTCAAGTTCTGAGTAAGCTTATACGACCAAATACTTTCATCAATCCACATGGTCCACTCTCCACTCAAGTAGCCTAATTTAAGTTCATGCATACATTTAATCTCATTCTAACTAGCATGATGGAATCTCATGGCAACCTATTCATCATAAAGATTCAAATGTAAGGGAAATGACATACCTAATACTAACAACCTAATATGCATCCTACATGTTATGCAAAAATGCAAACATAAATGCAAAGACTACCTCCCCACACTTGAACAAAACATTATTCTCAATGTGAAAAGAATAACATCCAAATCCGGTAAATAATACCATAAAAAGAAATAAAACAAAACACAAAACATAAGAAGAATAATAGAAGAGATTAAATAGGCTCAAGGTGGTGGGGTTAGTGGAGATGGCGCGTTTAGAAATATGTATCTCAGGTGGGAAGGTAAGGGTTTTAGTTCTACTGTAGGAGGTATTATAATGGAAAGTGGTGTAGGTTCATCCTCTCTCTCTAACTTCTCTTGCTCACCCTCCTCACACAATTCCTCTTCACTTACACTCTCATCCCTATACACTTCAACAACTCTCTCAACTTCCATTTCACTTTCCTTTTCAACCTCTTTCACAAAATCATCCACAACATCAATCTTCATACAAGCACTTCCATCCACTGGTTTCTTCAAAGATTTATTCATATTAAATTTAACCTTCTCATCATCAATTCTTAAAATCAATCTTCCTTCATGCATATCAACTAATGCTTACTAGTATTTATAAAGGGCCTACCTAAAATCAATGGACAATTCCTATCTTCTTCAAAAGCCATCACAACAAAATCAACAGGAATTATAAATTTATCCACTTTTACCAAAATGTCCTTTATTTCCCCAAATGGCCTCTTGATGGATTGATCTGTAAGTTAGATTAGTATGAATGTTCGCTTGACGTCCCCTAGCCACGATTTCCTAAAAATAGACAAAGGCATCAAGTTAATACTTGCACCTAAATCACATAAGCATTTAGAAAATTCAAATTTACCAACAATAAATGGAATAGTAAAACTCTCTAGATCTTGTAGTTTTGAAGGCATTGTGCTTGTGATGATTGAGCTACAGTTCTCCGTCAAGATCACCATCTAATTGTCTTCCTAAATGCATTTGTGTGTCAACATGTCCTTGAGAAAATTTGCATACCTGGGTAGATACTCCAATGCGTCCACCAAAGACAAATTAATTTAAAGTCTCTTTAACTTCTCCAAAAATTTGAAGAATTGAGTGTTGACTTGATGTTGTCTCACCCTCTGCAGATATGGAATCTTAGGCTTGTAGGGTTGTGGTGGTACATATGGCTTCTCTTATTCTTTGTCTTCTACCTTTTCCTCTTGTTGGTTATCTTTTTGCACACTTGGCTCCTCCAATTGCTTGCCACTCCTAAGTGTGATCAACTTAAGTTGTTCCTTTGGATTGACCTCGTAAGCTTCCTACATTCCTAGAAAACAAAGTATTAGCAAGTTGACCTAATACACCTCTAAGTTATGGATAGATGAAGCATGGTTCTTTATAATCTAGTCAAACTTTGCCTTGATTCTTTTCTAACTCTCTTCTAGTTTCTTTGACCTTCCTCTTGTCTTAAGAACTTTGAACCCAATACGTCCATTAACTTGTCCATTTTGTTCTCCAAAGACCTAAGACGGTCTTGCTGAAATCTAGGAGGTCAAAAAATTTTGGTGATTTTTTCACCCAAGATTGTAAGTATTAGAGTATGGATTATTACCTTGTTGCGGCTGACCCAAGTAATTTACTAGTTCTATACCACTCATCCCTAGCACATTCAGTTGTTCTATGATTGTTCTGCCCACATAATGCACATTGTAACTGCATGGTTTTGACTATGGATGTTAGACCCCGATCTTTTAGTGGAATTATTAAATGAAATTATATGAGTGTTTTTGTATATGAATTGTGTTATAGATGCTTTTGTGCTTTAAGGAAATTGATGCGAAAAGAATTAATTGGTTTTGATGACTTTGATAATTGAGTAGATTTGTATGGGTTATGAAAGTTAAAGCAAATGAATTGATTGAAATGAAAGTTGAAAAGCAAGAAATAAATAGTAAAAGCGTGAGAATTTGGAGAATTAAGAAAGCTTGACTTTTTGGGGATGATTAGTACAGAGTTGACCTTTTGGGCTGAAATCTTTGTAAAATTTTCTGGCTTAATCTAGGCAGGTTTTGATCCAATGATCTTCATGAAAATTGTAGCTTCTGTTGAAAGCTTTCTATCGCCTTAAAGTATGACATTTTTTCGATGTCAGGTTTGAAAGTTATGACCATTCGAAGTTAAGGTTATTTTGCTTTGTTTTGAAAATGTTCATAAGTGTACATTTGTGTGTATTGTGTTTTGAGAAAAATTCTGGACTGATGTAGTTTGAATTGGATTAAGTGGTATACATGAAAGTTATAGAGAAATTTGCATAGTCTTACAATGAGGTATAATATGTTATTTTTGATTGTGGAAATTGGAAGATATGAAATTTTGAAGTCTGGATGTGGTATAGGATGACAAATGTCTGGCAGAAACTTTGATTTAAAAATTGACTTAGTTAGAGGTTGAAATTTCCTTTAAGTGCTT
>JANIJH010048341.1:0-10292 GCA_024520975.1 Erythroxylum areolatum | reverse complement strand
ACACGGATTTGGATTAGTTTAGACTGATAGTCTTAAGATTTCCAACGCGACCATTTTGACGCTTTTCTAAGATATTTTTGCGGATGTCAGAATTTGTGTTTCAATTCGATTGGATCGTTTGTTTGGTTTGTCTTCGAGCCAATTCAATTTGACCTTGTTTGTATGCTTTGCTTCCAAGTTTGCTTTCGATTCGTTAATGATTGGTTTTGCTTTGTGATCAATCGTTTTATCCGTTCCGTCTTCCGTTTTCAGGTTGGGGCGCCGATCTTCAGATCGGGTCCCAACAGATGTCCTTCATACAAAACATAGCATGGAGGAAATCATGATTAGATCATGATCATGAGATTCCTATCATGTGTAATTATGTTAGTATCTAAACTTTCCCCAGTTATAGGATTAAGAGATGGGATATCGTTAATCTGGATAGACTAGCATATGTTATACTGCTTGATTGGATTAAGCAGTAGATCTTATAAGTTGTAGATATGAGTTATTTAGAGTTAATATTTGGATGCTTACTTAGGGTAGTAAGTAAATTAGATTGACCTACTATGAGACAATCATATGAATATTCTATTCTAGTGTCAATGATAGTCTCATCATAGCAATGGTGCAAGTATATCTCGGATGCTAATCCTGTGCTTTGACTCCATTCATCAGTGCCTTTTAGGGGTTACTCATAAAGTGGCGATTGGGTACAACTTGAGGTATTCAGAGGTAATTAAGTAGCTAATAAAGGATTCACCATTTCTAATAGCAGGAGATGATACCCACAACCTCTTATCGGGGTCATTATTTAGGAGTCTCTGGCCAGAGTAGATATGTGTCATAAAGAGAGTCTTCAATGATTCATAGAGTAATGAGATCCTCAGGACAAGATCTAGTATCACTTGGACTAGATGTGACATAGTCAGTCTAGTGGGAGATGACACTTTGACCATACTCTGAACCAAGTGGGGTATAGACAGTGAAAGGACAAATTGTGTGGCAACATTGCGTATAGAAGGGTTCATAGTCAAACCACTGAATTTCTAGTCAATTACGGTCATGAAATGTTTCTAGATACTACTTTTGATTTACTTGAATTAAGTGTTAATTCAATTGGCCAACATAACCGGGAACCTAATAGGTCGCACATATAGGAGATCTGAAGGATGAATAAAATGATCTTAAATGGTGATTCAAGATATGAGAGAGTGTTTTGGGATTGTATTGTGATTTGATTGTGATAGAAAATGTTGTATGGAATGGATTAGAAACAAGTGTTGTTGGTTGACAATTTGGCCATTAACTTCCCGAACTTCCATTAATGCATGCTATTCATGGTCATTAACTTCCCATAACTTCCATTAATGCATGCTATTTATGACCATTAACTTCCCATAGCTCTCCATTAGTGATGGGAGTTATGGAAGGCCAAATAGTGCAGGAAATAGAGATTATTTTTATGCATCTTATGTAAGACAAGATAAAGAAAGGTTCTTTCTCACACACACACTCTTTTTCTCTTTAATTCTCACAAGGGTTCTTGTCTTTGTTAGTATAAAGAAAGATTTCTAGCCATCTCCTAGGGAGATTTCATCCATTTATCTTTGTGTGGACTTTCATTAGAGACAATCTATGTTGATCATTATGGTTTACGACAACCCAACGTGGAGAAGAATAAATAATGAAGGAGATTGTCAGAAAGGTACGTAAACATGTTATATTTCATGTTTTTGTTTTCTATATCTATATGCATGAGTAGATCTATTGTTTTGAGGTTTTGTTTTATTTTTCACTGCATATATTTGATATATATTGTGTATGAGATGCATGATCGGAACCTTAGAGTGGTATCAGAGTCATCTTGGGCCCTGTTAGATGTAGCATACATGACATGTGAAAACTGTTTTCATGGTTGTGACAACTTAGGGTCCTGCAATGTTTTGTTCAAAATTAATTATAGAAAATAGTTTTCACGATTTTCTGTCACCAATTTGTTCATAATCTGTAAGTGAATGATTAAATGTGATTGAAAATATTTTTAATGTGATTAAAATATTTAATTTCGAATTTAAAAGAACATGCATGTTAATCTGTTTTTCTGCTAGGCATTTGATGTCTATTAGCTAAACTGATAAGGTTACACATGATTTTTGGAATTTAATTTTGGAAAAATTACGTGAACTTATTTGAGATGTTTTTATGCCTCTGTAATTTTTGTATAATTATTAAAACTTTGTAAAATAATTTTGTCAAACAATTTTCAGATCTGGATAGTTTTCCAGAAATTGTAGAATTTGTTTTGTTTGATGTTTTTGTATGTTTATATTTCAGTTTCAGAACCTTAAAAATATTTTTGTGTTATAAAAATGTGTTAATTTGATGTTTGATACATTCCTAAATGATTTTTGTCAAAATTTGATATCCAACAAAATTTTAGAAGTCAGTTTGTCATTTTTGATGTCTTATCGGTGTTTCGATAATCATAATAATTTTTGGGTGATTTCTAAATTATTTGATCATCATGAAATGACCTAGAGATGCTTGGAATGATGATTTGATGTTTTGAAAATTTTGGGAAATTATAGAAACTAATTTTGAATTAAGTTTAGTTGAGCAATAAATTTTCTAGTAAGACTAGAAAAATTGGCATGTGTGACAAAATTGAAGTTGTTTAATTTTGAATATCAAATAATTATTTTAAGGTAAATTAATTATGAATTAATTTCTAAAATTAGGCATTCATGTTAATTAGATTAATATTAATTCCAAATGAAATAACATACAATAAGTAATTTTAAACAAGTTAGTAAAAGGAAAATAATAAACCTAAGTGATAGATTGGGCTTAGATTTAAGTGTTGGATTAGGCCTTTCTGTTGGACCCTGAATTTTTCTTAGAAGATTTGAAGTAGCAAATGAGAAGTGTGGATAGATTCATGTTTTGCTTTGGTGTTTTTGGTAGATGTTAGGCTATGAAATGCGAAGAATTAGGGTGAAAGTGAAGTTGAATATGTGTAATAAGTTGATGAAGAATACATATAGATGTGTATGTTCTGTTATTAGTGTTCATGATTAATCATGGATTATAATTTCTTTATAGATGATATTGAGTTGAGAATGAGGAGTAAATGAAGTAGAGAAAGTGATCTTGGTATAAGTTGTGTTAAGGAAAGTTTTGAAACAAAATGGGTAGTTGATCTGGAAAGTTGTAGCTGATTTTTCTAGTTTTCCAACGATTTATAGTATAGAAATTTTTGGACATCGGAGTTGAAAGTTATGGTCCTTAGAAAGGGAAATGCTTAGGAGTATAAAGATGCGTCGTTTGTAAAGACGTATCGTCTGTGATGACGTCACATCGTCTGTGATGACGTCATTTCTTCTGTAAGGATGCATCGTTTGTAAAGATGCATCATCTATAAAGATGTATCGTCTATAAAGATGTATCATCTGTGATCACGTCATTTCATCTATAAAGGTGCATCATCTGTAAAGATGTATCGTCTGTAGAGACGTATCGTTTGTGATGACATCATATCGTCTTAAGAGTTGCATCGTCTTAAGTTGACTTTGCATCATCTTAAGTTGACTCCACTTCATCTTAAGAGTTGCATCGTCTTAAGTTAACTTTGCATCGTCTTAAGTTGACTCCGCTTTGTCTGTCTTTTGTTTCATCTGCTCTATGCTTTGTCTGCCATTTTGCTTCGTCTTCTTTTCGATTTGTCTGCTTTGATTCGTCTGCTTTGCTTCATTTGCTTTTTGCTTCTTCTGCCCTTTGCTTCGTATGCTTTTCCATTTGTCTGCTTTTCGGTTCGTCTGCTTTTTGCTTTGTCTACTTTGTGCTTTGTATGTTTTTCAATTTGTCTACTTTTTCGATTGGTTTCGACTGATCCTATCGTCTGCTCCATTTTTGACCCTTCAGACGATAGAATTTGTCTTTAAGGTCTTCATAAAAGTTGTAGATCTTAAGTCCTCTTTCAAATCCTCCTAAGATGGTCTTAATCTGGCATCTCTAATGTTAGTTATGCAAATTTGTCCCAAGATAGGTTCAATATGATTGAGGGCAGAATCATTTTTGATTCTTTCGTCAAAACTTAGTTATCTGACCTCCAAATGAAGTGATTCTTAAAACAATAATTTCTTAACACATTCTGTCCCTCCAAAGAATTTGATAGCATTTAGTATTGATTTGAGAAAGATGAATTGAATCAAAATAAGGGCATCGTTTGGAAGAGTATGAATTGGAGGAATTTAAGTCTAATGTACTATTTTAATATAAGAACAGTCCGAAAATGTTTAAAGCAATAGTTTTAGAGTTCTGAACCAAATGGATTGAGTTTGGTGTCATTAGAAACTTAAGGCAATAGTGAAAATTTTTCTAGAAGAAAGAGTTATGTTAGAATATTCAAGGGTATTGTTGGCAAAACACTTAAGCATAAAAAGACATAAGGCATAAGTGGAAGGGCAAATTTCTCACTCATTAAGGATGGAAGAAGAAGTGTTGTCTGGCATTTTAAGAAGAGAGGAGAACAAAAATTGAGGAAAAAAAAGAGAGAGTGTCATGAAGAAGAGAGAGGAATACGAAGAGAAGAAGAGAAGGAGAGAAAGAAGAGAAAACAAGATAGGGTTTCAATTGTGATAGCCTTCAAGAGATATTTTGATGTTGTTCAAGAAGGGAAAAAGGTAGAGGAAAAGAAGAGCTTCCCTTTGAGTTAAAGATCCTTTCATTTGGTGAAGAATGAAGGGAACCAAGAGAATCCTACCCAAGTGCAAGGGGAAAGATAACCTTGACTTGGATTTTTGCAAGCAAATGAGGTGGTTAATGTATTTATAGTTGTTGTGTGATGGGAAAATGCCCTACTTGAGTGTTTATGCTTAAATTGCGTGAATTTGAATTGTTGTGAAGATTTTAAAATGTACTATGATGTGTTTTCTGTTATGCATTGAAAGATGTATAACATTTTGATATCACTGAATTGCGATTTTGATCATATTATGCCTTGAAATATGTCATGGCATTTTGTATAAATGAAAAGAAAGAAAAGAGCATGAAAAGTATGAGCATTTGATAAAATTATTTGAGCATAATTATGTGCTTTTGTTTGGGCGAGAGAGGAACCATTTCATCGTCATATGCATGTCGACGTAAAGCCTTCTCTCGGTTGCCCCCTTGTGGCACACGAAATCCGAAAAGTGGATTTGTTTTGTTCACGGAGTAAACTTCGATTTCTCTATTTTGTTTCACGGAATCCTCGAGCTAATTATTTGTGCATTTTCATTTTGATGTGTTAAGTTATGATACAATTTGAGTGTTATGCTTTGATGTTAAGTTACATCCAATATGTCCTATGTGATGAGGTATTGAATTATGAAATGTGAATTGAAATTGTAAATGCCGAACTATCATTTCTAGATTAAGATAAGAAGTGTATGCCTATACGAATGTGTATACTTATATATGCTTGATTGTGTGGCTCGTTACCAACAACTATAAATATATTAGCCACTGAGTTATGTAGCTCACCCCACGATTCCCTCCTCATGTGCAGAAAGAGACGAATAGCAATCCTTGCAAGACATCGGGACTGCAAGATAGATAGAAACTTTTGTAATTAAGTTAGTTCAGAATTTTCGGTATTTAGAATCATTTTAAGCATAAGCATTCAATTGTATCATGTGTATTTTGTATTTTTTTTGTATCTTATAATAAGTCAAAGGGTTGGTTTTTGAAATGTAAAGATTTTATGAAGACAAGCATTGTGTTTTGTAATGGGCCCAAATGATTATTAAAACTCTGATGTGTTCATTTATGTTTGCATCTTTATGGTTAAAATTGTTTTAAACAAATTGGGCCGATTTGATTATCAATTTTTTGCATATAATTGGGTTTTTATTGTGATGTTTGACTGTTATGGGCACGCCACCCTTATGGTATGACCATGTATTGATTTTGTTTTGACTCTGGATCATTGGGCTCTGAAAACGGGATCCAACACTTTCATATTAGGATCTATAAGATGTCATAACCAAAATGATGTGTTTACATATATGCATTAGAGAATGCATGGTTAGGAGAATGTGTGGGTTTGCATGATGGATGGTTATGGGCTTAGGCCTAATTATATATATATATGTATGTATATACATATATACATATATTTGTATATGATTTATATGTATAAGACCATCTAAGTTAGATGAGACCTTAGTCGAACCCCTCACTTAGAATATTAAAACTGACGCCTTTCTTTAATATGGTGAGAACTAGAGTCCTTTTAAAGTTAGGGTTATTGGGCACAAGCCCACTTTACACAAATATGTTTGAACCATAGAAATAGGATTTTCAAATTAATAGGTTGGTTGTCAAGAGTTGATAGCCCAATGAGCATGCACACATCAACAGTTGATAGCACTAGATTCAATAATTGCATTGGAGATGTAATTGATATGATCGATACCTACTGGTTGAACTAAGGTAACTTGTTGGGCAAACTCAAGGTCATTTTTAGGGATATTAGATATCGATCTACTAGGATAATTTCTCTAGGAGTTCTCTAGGATTTATATTGAGGGTTATGAATTCGTGAAAATAGTGGGAGCTATAATGTGTGTTGTTAAAGTCCTTATAGACATGCATTTAAGTACATTCTAATTTTTCTCTCTTTAACGAAAGGTTGCTATTGCCTAAGTCAACAGTATGAGTACTAGTGTGAATCTAAGATCATTGATGGAAGCTAACAAGTTGATTGGACCAAACTTCCTTGACTAGCTCATGAACTTGAGAATAGTTCTCAAGTCTAAGAAGCTTGGTTATGTCTAGGAAGAACCAATTCTCGATCCCCCTACTAATGATACTTCTAATGATGATCAAAGGACATATAGGAAGCTTCTCGATGATGGTGAGATGGCTAGTTGTATTATGCTAGCCACTAAGTCATCGGAGCTGTAAAAATAGCACGAGGCTATGGATGCTTATACCATACTCTATCATCTTAGGGATCTCTTTGATGAGCAAGAAAGGATTGAAAGGTTCGAGACTTCACGATTGCTCTTCTGCTCCAAAATGGTTAAGGGGATATCTCTAGTGCCGTATGCACTAAAGATGAATGGCTACATCGAGTGATTGGCCTCCTTAGGTTTTCTTTTGGATCATGAATTAAGTATTGACTTAATTCTGATGGGTTTAACCGATAGTTACTCACAATTTGTGCTTAATTATCAGATGAACAATATATTCTATACAATTCCCAAGCTAGTCAACATACTCAAGGCGGTTGAGCCATCTGTCAGTAAGGACAAGGTTGTGATGCTGGTGGACTCTTTTTTTTCGAAGGAAAAGAGCCAAAAGAAGAAGAAGTCCACAGGGCCTATGGGAGGTGTCAAGAAAGCAAAGAAGACTAACTCGAAGGGGACTGGCTTCTACTGTGGCAAGGATGACCACTGGAAGAGAAACTGCAAGGCCTATCTAGAGTCCTAGAAGCAGAAGAAGGCATTTGATGCCCATCTAATTTAGGTGTTTAAGTTAATGATATTCATGTTATCCTGATATTAACATATGGGTATTAGATACCGATTGTTGCTCACACATTTGTACTAATATGCAGGGCCTCAGAAGCAGTAGACAATTTAACAAGGGAGAGTCAGACCTGCGAGTGGGCAATAGAGCAAGAGTTGCTACATTAGCTGTAGGCATAAATGTATTGATGCTCCCTAGGCTTATGTTAGAATTGGACAGTTGTTTTATATACCTACTTTGACTAAAATTGTAATGTCCATTTCTAGTCTTAATAAAGCTAGATTCCATTTAAATTTCAATAACAATGATTGTTCAATTCATTTGAATGGAATGTTATAAGTTTCGGCACATTATGCAATGGTATATACATATTAGATATGTCTAATCCGGTTCTAAATATCAATAATAACAAAACAATAAAATGAGATAATACGAAATCGTCTTACTTATGGCATTGTCGCCATGGCCATATAAGTGAGAGATGCATATCTGAACTACACAAGTGTGGTAGTTTAGGCTTATTTGATTATAAATCATATGACACATGCGAATCTTGCTTATTAGGCAAGATGATTAAGTTACCCTTTAAGAGAAAGGGTGAACGAGTTAGTGAACTTTTAGACCTAATACATACTAATATATGTGGTCTGATGTCCATACATGCCAAAGGTGGTTTCATATACTTCATTACCTTTATCGATGATCATTCTCGATATAGGTATGTTATCTTATAAGATACAAGTCTTAAGCATTTGAAAGGTTCAAAGAATTTAGAAATGAAGTTGAGAAACAACTTGGGAGAAGTATTACATCACTTCAATCAAATCGAGGTGGTGAATACTTAAGCCAAGAGTTTTTGGATTATCGCATGGATAATGGAATATTGTTTTAATAGACTCCACCTTATGCGCCATAGCATAATGGTGTAGCTGAGGGGAGAAACCGAACCTTGTTAGATATGGTGAGGTCTATAACGGGTTTAGCAGATTTACTAAAATCCTTTTAGGGGTATACACTTGAAAATTCTGTTTATGTATTACATAGAGTCCCATCCAAGTCAGTTAATGTTGCTCCATATGAGATATGGACTAACAAGAAACCCTATCTTTCTCATATGAAAGTTTGGGGTTATCTTGTTTATGTTAAACGGATTCGGTCAGATAAACTTGAAGCTATATCAGAAGATGAAACAATAGTTTATCCTTCTGATACACAAGAAGTTTGTAAGTCAAGTAGAATACGTCATGTTCCCAAGAGATACAGATTTATCATAAGTGAACTTAATGATGTACTGCTCATAGAAGATGATGAGCCTACTACCTATGAAGAGGTTCTGAAGAGTTTAGAATATAACAAATGGCTTTAAGCTATGAAATCCAAAATGGATTCCATGTATGAAAATCAAGTATGGACTTTGGTTGACCCCACCCGAAGGGATAAAACCTATAGGGTGCAAATGGGTTTTCAAGAAGAATACTGACATGGGGGGTAATGTAGTTACCCATAAAGTTAGGCTTGTAGCTAAAGGTTATCGTCAAAGGAAAGGTGTTGACTATGACAAAACGTTTAGCCTAGTACCTATGCTTAAATCGATTAGGATACTCCTAGCCATTACCGCTCATTATGATTATGAGATATGGAAAACGGATGTGAAGGTAACTTTTCGTAATGGAAACTTATTTGAAGTGACACAACCTGATGGTTTCATATCTATAAATAGAGAAAAGGTATGCAAGCTTTAGAAATCCATTTACAGATTGATGTAAGCATCCAGGAGTTGGAATATCCAATTTGATGAGACAATCAAAGAGTTTGGTTTCTAAAAAAATCCAGATGAGGCTTGTGTGTATCAGAAGGTTAGTGTGCTCCTTTTACTATATGTAGATAACATATTGCTAATAGGAAACAATGTCTTAGCTTTACAATCAGTCAAAATTTGGTTAGCTAAGAACTTCTCTATGAAAGACCTTGGAGAAGCAACTTATATTTTAGGGATAAAGATCTATAGAGATAGATCTATGAGGTTGCTTAATCTTTCTCAGTCTATATGCATAGACAAGATGTTAAAGAGGTTTAGCATGGGGCAGTCCAAGAGAGGTTATCTTCCTATGGTATATGAGACACACTCTAAATCTATGTGTCCAAAGACATAAGATGAGAGGAATCGCATGATTTCGATTCCTTACGCTTCGGATATAATATCAATTATGTACGCTATGTTATGTACCAGACCTGATGTGTCATATGTTCTAGGTGCTAAGAGTAGATACCAGTTAAACCCTAGTTAGGGTCACTGGGTGGCCATCAAGAATATCCTTAAGTACTTAAGAAGAACTAAGGATGTATTCTTGGTATATGGAGAAGGTGATCTTGTGGATAACGGGTATACTAATGCTAGTTTTCAATCCGATAGGGATGACTCCAAATCCTAGTCCAGATATGTATTCACACTGAATGGTGGTGCAATCATTTAGAAAAGTTTTAAAGAAGAGACATCTATAGATTTGATGATAGAGGCAGAGTACATTGTAGCTTCATAAGTAGTTGGATCCCGTTTCCGGAACCCAACTGCATAGACTTAAGATCATCATAAATCTAAAGCGTGGTTCCTGGAAATCCTTTGTTGCTTTGATTCCACCTATGTTGGATCCCGTTTCTGGGACCCAACCTCGGAATCATAATTCGAACACATGTACAAAACGTGAGTGAACTTATACTTGGTGAAAGCGAAAGAAATCGAAAGCAAAACGAATTGGCTCGGAATTCAAAACAACAAATGATTCAATCGAACT
>JANIJH010048283.1:0-10295 GCA_024520975.1 Erythroxylum areolatum | reverse complement strand
TCATTCTCACCAATTCTTTCTCACTTTAAATTCATTTTAATATTTCTAATTTTCATCAAAAGTTCAGGGTCCAACAGCACTTACTCATACCAATGGAGCGCATCCCTTGTAGTAAACTGACTACATAGTCTAACTTCTCTTCGTCAGAGCACTTCATCTAAATCAGGACTCTCTCGGTCCTCTTCAACTATGCTTTAGGCTCTTTTAGGTTGGTAGTCCTATTGAAATCCATAGCTCCATACTTGCAGAGCTTATCATACTGTCCACTCCTTTCCACTAGAGCGGCCACCAGAACTTGTGACCCTTGGCTCATGGCATATGAGAAAGTCTGAGCAAAGGCTTAAAAGAACCATGGATCTAGAGGGTTTACTTAAGGCATAGGAGGAGGAGGTGGTGGTACTTCATGTTATACACTAGGTGCCTCATAATCAGAAGCTCAATGTGTTCCCACATCTTGTGGGACATAGGATTCATCCGTGCTCCCTTGATGAGAGCGAGATCGAGTCGTAGCTCTTCGAGTTCTCTTTTGAGGCAGCATAATCACTCCTTTAAGTTTAAAACATTTAAAAATCTTTAGTTCATGCAAAACAAATTTCAAATAATATGAAACAATTCAAAACAGCACATGTTATTCATTTAAAATAATGCATGATGATTTTGTAATTGAAAACTACCCACCTTAATGCCTAGGATATCCCTAACCTAGTCCTAAACCTAGTTGCTTTGATACCACAACTGTTGGACCCCGTTTCTAAAGCTCAACAGTCGGAGTCATAAAACATGAGCATATTATCCTATAGGGTTATTTCAATAAACCATCATCAGCCATCATCCCAAAAGGGTGGCATGCTCCCACTAGTCAAACACCAAAATCACCAATTGAATAATTGAAAAAAATTGTAGCTCTATGTCTCTAGTTCATTTTGAAGCAAGAACCATCTCATTCGGAGCTCTACAGATCAAGATATGCTTGAAAAGCCAATGTATGTTCACAACCCAATCATGTTCTCCCAACTGATCCCTCACTTTCTTTCCATCAATATTTTCAAATTGAGACCAAAGGCTATAAATTTTTATGGAGTGATATAAAAATGTGTTACGAATCTAATGGTTAAAGAATTAGTTCATTTGGAGGTCAGATGATCAAGTTACAGCCAAAAGAATCAAACATGCATTTGTCCTCAATCATATTGGACGTATTTCGGGACAATTGGCATAACTTTCGCTAGAGATGTCGGATTAAGGTCATATTAGGATGGTTTTGAAGAGAACTTCTAGATCTATAGCTTTTATGAAGACTTTGAAAAGATATTTTGTTATTTTAAAGGTCAAAACATGGGACCGTGTGGAATCACACGGGCAGACCATGTAACCCACGAGTCTGGTGGCCTTTGCATTACTGGAATACACGGCAGTGTTGATTTACACGACCTGACCATGTAATCTTCGGGTTTTTACAGAAATTTCACACTCCAACACCTCTCCAATGGATCTTACATCCATTCTAACACCCCCTCTTACTCATATTATTTCCAAATGCAACTCTCCTAGTGCGATATCACTTCATACACCATAATTGTTCTGTGTATACATCCTATGCAACATCACCAATTTATAATGATCATATCTCTTAATTCTGATATCCAAAAATTTCATACTTTATATTGTTGGAAAGCTAGAAAGATAAGCTACAAATTTCAAGAAGACAACTTTGTTCAATTCAATCTAGATTAGTACAGTTTTTATCCTAAAGTCAGAACATAATTTCTACACCTATGAAAAGATTAAAAATGTAATGTAAAGACTTGGAAAGTCATGAGCAAAACACAATCATTTTTCATTAACATCATAAGATAAGAGTTTTACAAAGCTTTAATGGGTATTTCAAGCCACAATACATCATAATCTAAAAACCCAAAATACAAAAGGTACTTTCCCTAACAAGTTTGAAATGCAACTAAAGCCTTGTGTTTACAAAATCTAACTTAAAATACAAAAACATTACAAAAGTGGAGTGATGCCTTGACTCTTGGTTACTCGATCTCTTTCTCATCACCTCAAGATGGGATGGAAAGAGGGTGAACTTAAAGCTCGTGGGTAACAGTTTTATAATCGGTAACAAGCAAAAACCACTTAAAACATTCATAATCAAAGCAAATTCTCATAAAAATCTATAAGACAAATATTTCTCAATTTCTCCACTTGTCAAACCAATTCACAACTCACATAAGTCATGTATCCATCAAACTTTCCAATACATCATGATCACATAAACACATCAAAATGGTTTGGGTAGGTCCATAAATAGAACGTACTAACACAATTCCATAAAATGGTCTTGTGTAGCTATGAACGGAACGTACTATTGTAATCCCACATAATGGTTTTGCATAGCCGTGAACTCAGGGGAGTCCGTGAAAGAGCTCCACGCCACTAGCGAGCAGGTAGGAGAAGCTTTTAGTCAAAGTGTACTTGACATACAAAATGGACCAAACCAAATCCACATAATCATGCATTTCACAATTTGCAAACATGTCCAAAATGGCACTTTTCCGAAAACATGATTTTTATAAGCATGTAATATTCCAAATGCAATTCCTTCATCATTTCACAATTCGTCAAACAAGTCCATATATAGAAAATTCTTTCAAATCATTCGAAAGCAATAAATGTCATATTTATGAAGCAATTGAAATCATTTAATGCTCTTAAATTTGAAAAGATAATCATGGCTTATTACTCAATTTTATAAATGAAACCCACCTTAATTTCCTTGCTTGGAAACTTGCTAAAGAATGCCTCTCCTCTTGCTCCTCTCACCTCTCTAAAACCCAGAGAAACATATACATAAAACTTATCCTAGAATACTTAAATCCATACATTTCCTATGCTCTTTGAACCACAATCCTTCAAAAAATCCAAAAGATTAAACACAAACTTACCTTGAATCTTTACCAAACAATGAGTTTCTTGGCTCTAATGGAAGCTCTAATCTTCCTGTTCCTTTTTTCCTTCTTGAACAACTTCAAAATCACTCTTTAAGACTAAGAAAAATTGAAACCTAGCTTAGCTCTTCTTTCCTTCCTTTCTTTTCTCTCCAACAACACTCTCTCCCTCTTCTCTCTTCTATTTTCATTTTTTTGCTTCTTCAATTGCAAGACAACCCTTCATCTTATCCTTTTTACCCTTAATGAGACCAAAAAGTCCATTTTACCCTTCTTTATAAGCTTAGGTTCTTTTAACCTTAAATGATCTTCCAAAAATGCCCTTCATGCAATCTTACTACCTTAACACTTTAATTTAATTAACCTATGTCATAAAATCTTACCAATATTTACATAATAATTAACTCCATAAAATAAATCCATAAAGACCTCATAATAATTTAAATCATGCTTAATTAAAAAAATTTCAAGGCTAACAATTGTGGTTAGCAATTAAACAATGTTTTAAAAATAGAATCAATTTGATCGATCTAATAGTGAAAATTTTGAATAGCCAATTTTTCAGTTTAGGTTTCAACTTTTCGGTTCAATTTAGTTCAACAATCTTTGTTGTTAAAAACTAATTAGTTTATTAATTAATCAGTTAGTTTTCGTAACTACTAAGCTTTTATAAACCAAAACAAACGAATTAATTTTCATTTAAGAGTCTTCTTTTTCAATTAAACTTTAAAATTTTCACAAGTAATGATAATTTTCTTTAATCATTTTTCAAGTTCTTTAATTTTACTCAATCTTCAACTAGTTTTATAATAGTCTAATGTTGGTTGAATCTTTTAAACCTTAAACCTTTTATCTTATTAGTTTAACTTTCGCTCCGATTTTTAAAATATTGGAATTAAATAACCATAAAGCCCTATTGTAGCTATGTTGTTAGCTCAAGGTTTCAAGTGTTTACATACCTTTTTAACGATCTCCTTCATTTTTTAATCTCCTTCACGTTGGGTTGCCGTAAACCACAACAATCAATGCATGCTGTCTTTAATGAAAGTTCACATGAAGATAGAAGGATGAACTCACTAGGAGATGGCTAGAATTCTTTCTTTATGCTAGTAAAGTCAAGAACTCTTGAGAGAGTTAGAGAGAAAAAATGTGTGTGTAAGAAAAAGAACCTTTCTTTCCTTTTCTTGTGTCTTACACAAGATACATAAAAATCATCTCGATTTTTTGCACTATTTAGCCTTCCATAACCCCCATCACTAATGGAATGTTATAGGAAGTTAATGGTCATGAATAACATGCATTAATGGAAGTTATAAGAACTTAATGACCATAAATAACATGCATTGATGGAATTCATGGGAAGCTAATGACCATGAAGAGCATGCATTAATGGAAGCCAACAACACTTGTTTCTAATCCATTCTATGCAACGCTTTCTACTATGATCACGTCACGACACAATCCCTAAACATTGTCTCATATCTTGAATCACCATTCAAGACCATTTTACTCATCCTTCGAATTTCCTATGTTTGTGACCCATTAGGTTCCTGGTTATGTTGGCTACTTGAACTAACACTTAATTAAAGTCAGTCAAGAGCAGTATTTAGTAACACGTTATGACCCCTAATTGACTAAAAAGTTAGGGGTTTAACTACGAACCCTTTCATATGCAATGTTATCATGCAATTTGTCCTTTCACCATCTATACCCCACTTGGTTCAGAGTATGGTCAAAGTGTCAACTCCTATTAGACGGGCTACATCACATTTAGTCCAAGTGTTATTAGATCTTGTCCTGAGGATCTCATTACTATATGTATCATTGAAGAATATCTTTATGACACATATCTGCTCTAGCTAGAGACTCCTAAGTAATGACCCCGAAAAAAGGTCGTGGGTATCATCTCCTTCTATTAGGAGTGGTGAATCCTTTATTGGCTACTCATTTACCTCCAAATACCTCAAGCTGTACCCAATCACCATCCTATGAGTAACCCCTAAAAGGCACTGATGAGTGGAGTGAAAGCAAAAGATCAGTATCTGAGATATCCTTGAGCACCTCAAATCAAAGGATATTTGCATCATTGCTATGATGAGACTATCATTGACATTGGAATAGAATATCCATATGATTGTCTCATAGTAGGTCAATCTAATGTACTTACTACCCTCAGTTAGCATCCAAATGTTAACTCTAAACAACTCATGTTTACAGCTTATAATATTTACAACTTGATCTAATCAAGGAGTATAACATATGTTAATCTATCTTGATTAATGATATCCCATCTCATTAATCCTATGACTGGGGAAAATTTAGACATTAACATAATTGCACATGATAGGAATCTCATTATCATGATCTCATCATGATTTCCTCCATGCTATGTTTTGTATCAAATACATCATTAAATCAATTTCAGATCAACATCAAATACATAAATCTATGAGAATCAAAATAATGAAAAATGCCTGTTTTAATCATAAAATGATTTATACAATAAGTGTTAAAGGTGGTTGCCTTTATAGCATTTCTCTAACAAAATCCCACTTGCACTAAAGTCAATCACCTCGATATCTAATACCATAGGCATGTACGTGTGACACAAAACTCATTTGGGAAATAAGCTTAGTCAACAAATCAACTATATTCTAATCGGTAGGAACGCTCTCTATCTTAACATCATTTCTACCAATGATATTTCTAATCAAATGTTAGCGCCTGAGTATATGTTTGGACTTCTGATGAGACCTCAGTTCCTTTGCTTACGCTATAGCCTCGTTGTTGTCACAATATAATTGCACTGGGTTAATGATGCTTGAAACCACACCAAGTTCTATGATGAACTTCCTAATCCAAATTACTTCCTTTGTCGCTTCTAAAACTGCAATGCACTCTGCCTCTGTCATCCAATCAGTAGTCATCACTTGTTTGGAACTTTTTCAACTAACTACACCACCGTTCAGTGTGAGTATATATCTAGATTGGGATCTGGAGTCATCCCTATCGAATTAGAAGTTGGCATCAGTATACCCGCTTACCACAAGATCACCTTCTCCATACACCAAGAATACATCTTTAGTTCTTCTCAAGTACTCTAGGATATTCTTGACAGCCACCCAATGACGCTCACTAGGTTTGACTAGTATCTACTCATAGCACTTAAAGCATGCGATACATCAAGTCTAGTATATATCATAGTGTGCATGATTGATCCTATAGTCTAAGTACAAGGAATCAAACTTATGTGAGTCCTCTCATCTTGTGTCTTTGGACATATAGATTTAGAGATTGTGATCCCATGTACCATAGGACGATAACCTTTCTTGGACTGGTCTATGCTAAACCTCTTTAGCTTCTTGTCTATGTATTTAGATTGTGAAAGACCAAGTAACCTTTTAAACATATCTTTATAGATCCTTATCCCCAAAATATAAGTTGCTTCTATAATTTCTTTCACAGAGAAGTTCTTAGCTAACCAAATTTTTACTGATTGTAAAGTTGAAACATCATTTCCTATTAGCAATATATCATCTACATACAGTACAAAGAACACGTTTGTACTCCCACTATCCTTCTTATACACACGCGGCTCATCCAGATTTTGTGAGAAACCAAACTCTTTAATTGTCTCATCAAATCGAATTTTCTAACTCCTAGATGCTTGCTTTAATGCAAAAGTGGATTTCTGAAGCTTGCATATCTTTTCTCCATTCATGGATATGAAACCATTAGATTGTGTTGTATACACAATCTCGGTTAGGTTTCTATTAGGGAAAGTCATCTTCACATTCATTTGTCATATCTCACAATCATAATGAGTGGCAATGGCTAGGAGTATCCTAATGGATTTAAGCATAGCTACAGGGAAAAATGTTTCATCATAGTCAACACCTTGCCTTTGACGATAAGCTTTAGGTACAAGCCTAGTACATTATCCTCTATGCCAGTTTTCTTTTAAAAAACCTATTTGCACCCTATAGATAACTTTGGGTGGGTCAACCAAATTCCGTATTTGGTTTTCATACATGGAATGCATTTTAGATTTCATAGCTTGAAGCCATGTGTCAGATTCTGAACTCTTCAGAACCTCCTCATAGGTAGTAGGCTCATCATTTTCTATGAGCAATACATCGTTAAGTTCACTTATGCGAAATCAGTATCTCTAAGGAACATGATGTATCCTACCCGACCTACGAATTTCTTATGTGTCAAAATGTTGAACTATTGTTTCATCTTTATGAACAATGGTCTCGGGTTTAGGCAGTTGATTTGCATATGTTTGAGCATCTTGAACTTCTACAAGTTCAATTTTGATCCCATTATCTTCTCTTAGACGAAACTCTTTCTCTAAAAAGACAATATGTTTGAAATAAACACCTTTTGTTCCGAAACATGGTAGAACTGATATCCTATAGTTTCCTTAGGATATCCTACAAACAGACACTTGTTAGATTTAGATTCAAGCTTATTTGACTAAATCCTCTTCACTTAAGCAAGACAAACCTAAACTTTCATGTGAGAAAGATAGGGTTTATTGTTAGTCCGTATCTCATATGGAGTAACATCAATTGACTTGGATGGGACTCTGTTTAATATATAAACAGGAGTTTCGAGTGTATACCCCCAAAAGGATTTTGGTAAATCGTTAAAGCCATCATAGACCTCACCTTGTCTAACAAGGTTCAGTTTCTCCTGTCAGCCACACTATTGTGTTGTGGTGTGTAAGGTGGAGTCAATCGGGACAATATTCCATTATCTTTGAGATAATCTAAAAACTTTTGGCTTAAGTACTCACTACCTTGATCCAATCGAGGTGATTTAATACTTCTACCAAGTTGTTTCTCAACTTCATTTCTGAATTCTTTGAACCTTTTAAAGACTTCAGACTTATATCTCATAAGAAACACATACCCATATCGAGAATGATCATTGATAAAGTAATGAAGTATACGAAATCACCTTTGTCATGTACAACCATCAAACCATATACATTAGTATGTATTAGGTCTAAAAGTCCACTAGTTCATTCACCCTTTCTTTTAAAGGATAACTTCGTTATCTTGCCTAATAAGCAACTTTTGCATGTGTTATATGATTCATAATCAAATGACCTTAAAATACCAAACTTGTGTAGTATAGATATTCGTTTCTCACTTATATGGCCAAGGCAACAATGCCATAAGTAAGACGAATTCATATTATCTCATTTTATTCTTTTGTTATTATTGATATTTAGAACCAGATTAGACATATCCAATATATATATACCATTACACAATGTACCGAAAGTATATAACATTCGATTCAAATAAATTAAAAAACCATTATCTCTTAAATTTAAATGGAATCTAGCTGTATTAAGACTAAAAACAGATATTACTTTTTTAGTCAAAGCAGGTACATAAAAGCAATTGTCCAATTCTAGTACAAGCCCACGAGGGAACGTGAATACATATATGCGTACAGCTAATGCAGCAACTCTTACTCCATTGCCAACTTGCAGGTCTAACTCTCCCTTGTTGAGTTTTCTAATATTCTTGAGGCCCTTCATGTTAGTACAAATGTGAGAGCCATAACCGGTATCTAATACCTATATGTTGTTATCATAAACAATAAGAATATCAATAACATAAATACCTGAAGTAGATGGGGCATCAGATGCCTTCTTCTACATCAAGGACTCTAGATAGGCCTCGTAGTTTCTCTTTTAATGGTCGTCCTTATAATAGTGGAAGCAAGTTCCCTTTAAGATAGTCTTTTTTGTTTTTTGATACCTCCTTTAGGATCTACGGACTTCTTCTTTTGGCTCTTTTTCTTCGAACCAAAAGAGTTCACTAGCATCACAACCTTGTCCTTACAGAAAAATGGCTTAGCTACCTTGAGTATGTTGACTAGCTGGGAATTATCTTGGAAGTATTATTCATCTGATAGTACAAATGTGAGAGCCATAACCGATATCTAATACCTATATGTTGTTATCATAAACAATATGAATATCAATGACATAAATACCTAAAGTAGATGGGGCATCAAATGCCTTCTTTTACGTTAAGGACTTTAGATAGGCCTTGTAGTTTCTCTTCTAGTGGTTGTCCTTACCATAGTAGAAGCAAGTTCCCTTCGAGATAGTCTTCTTTGTTTTTTGATACCTCTCTTAGGCTGTTGCGACTTCTTCTTTTGGCTCTTTTTCTTCGAACCAAAAGAATTCACTAGCATCACAACCTTGTCCTTACAGATAAATGGATTAGCTAGCTTGAGTATGTTGACCAACTGGGAATTATCTTGGATATATTATTCATCTAATAGTTAAGAACAAATTATGAGTAACTATCGGTTATACCCGTTAAAATTAAGTCAATACTTAATTCATGATTCAAAAGAAAACCCAAAGAGGCCAATCGCTCGATGTAGCCATTCATCTTCAGTGCATACTACACTGGAGATATCCCCTCAACCATCTTGGAGCGGAATAGCAATCACGAAGTCTTGAACCTTTTAGACCTTGCTTACTCATCAAAGATCTCCCTAAGATGATAGACTATGGTATGAGCATCCATAGCCTCGTGCTGCTTTTGCAACTTCGGTGATGTAATGGCTAGCATAATACAATTAGCCATCTCACTATCATTGAGATGCTTCCTATATGCCCTCCGATCATCATCAGAAGCATCAGTAGCAGGGGATCAGGAAGTGGCTCTTCCAAGATATAACCAAGCTTCTCAGACTTGAGAAATATTCTCAACTTCCTGAGCCAGTCAAGGAAGTTTGATCCGATCAACTTGTTAGCTTCCATCAATGATCTTAGATTCACACTAGTACTCATGGTGTTGAGTCGAGCAATAGCAACCTATCGTCAAATAGAGAAAAATTAGAATGTACTTAAATGCATGTTTATAAGGACTTTAATAACAAGCATTACGACTCCCAATATTTTGACAAATTCATAATCCTCAATATAAATCTAAGAGAACTCGTAGAGAAATTCTCCTAGTGGGTTGATATCCAATATCCCTAAAAATGACCTTGGGTTTGTCCAACAAGCCGCTTTAGTTCAATCGGTAGGTATCAATCATACCAATTGCATATCCAATACAACTATTGAATCTAGTGCTATCAGTTGTTGATGTGTGTATACTCATTAGGCTATCAACTTTTGACATGTGTACATCTAATGTACATTACCTAACTTTGCCTCTGTCTATATTGATCTTGGTTTTGCCTAACAAACCAACGCTTCTAGTTAAAACCGACCTATTAATCTATAAATCCTATTTCCATGGTTCGAACATATTTGTGTAGAGCAGGCTTGGGTTTGCCCAACAACCCTAACTTCAAAAGGACTCT
>JANIJH010047997.1:0-10306 GCA_024520975.1 Erythroxylum areolatum | reverse complement strand
TCTGCAGTCTGCTATGGGTACTAGGTTAAATTTCAGTACAACATTTCATCCTCAGACAGATGGGCAGAGTGAGAGGATGATTAAGACTGTTGAGGATATGCTTCGGGCGTGTGTATTGGAGTTTAGAGAAGCATGGGATAATGACCCATGCAATTCACACCTCTAACTTTTGTTTCTGCCCAACCTCAACTACTTTACTCCTAGTCTGTTGCTTCTCTAAGCCACCAAGCCACCTACGATGTTCTTCCCTCTGTTCATGCAGCCACCAAGTTGTCGGCCTCTCTTCTTCATGCAACCACCACTGTTGCTTGATGGGCAATTTAAGATAGGGGGTTTTTGGTCCACCCCTACTGTTTACTCTATGCACAACGTCTCTCCCTTCTTATGTGGCATAAAATGCATTGCTTTGAATGCATACGCTTGCATTCAGCATAAAACACAGACGCACATGTGTTGTGTTTAATGCATATGCATTGCTCAGTTATGATTGCACAACATTTTATTCATATTGCACTGTCATTTTTGTTTCCTTTTTTAATTGCTAGCTTTTAAATTTTGCTTCTTCTATGTCTTCCATTTTTCTTGTCTTCTTCTTGTCTTTTAATTTTCTTCTTCTTGCTCCATGAAGAAAAGTAAGTATTGATCTTCAAAAAAAAACCCAAATGCAGTACTTTTGACTTTGATTTATTTACTTCCAAATTGTACCTAAAATCATATATGAATTAAAGTAAGTATCTTAAGCATTTTCGTATCATTAATCGCTCAGTGTAAATGATTAAATGTATCAACAATTTAAACGCATATCATTGACTACAGAGGTAGAATATATGACAACTATAGAGGCTGTGAAGGAGGCAATTTGGCTTTAAGGGTTGCTTGATGAATTGAGAATTGGATAAAAACATGTCAAAGTACATTTTGATAGTTAGAGTGCCATTCATTTAGCAAAGAACCAAGTTTATCATACAAGGAAGAAGCATATCGATGTCTGTTATCACTTCGTATGAGAGGTTCTAGAAGAAGGTGGAGTAACAATCTAGAAGATTAAGACTATTGAGAATCCTACTGATATGTTGACAAAGGTAGTGAATACGGTCAAGTTACAACATTGTTTGGACTTAATCAATATTGCTAAAAATTGAAGATGGGTGCTTTGAAGCATGTTTGAAGACATTACTAAAGATGATTTTTGTGAGAGATTTGAAAAAATGGAATTTGTCAAGGTGGAGATTTGTTGGTTGGTCAAATATTTTGGCTCATTCTATAATCCCACATAAAAAATGTATGGGAATGGTGGAGGTTTCTAAAACCATAAAAGGAGCCTCCCCTCCTTAGTTAAATCATCCCAAACTTGTCTTTCCAAAGACAAAATACCTTCTCTCCTTTTGTAGTAATTCACTTGTATTATTTCTCAAAAATAGTGAAATATAAATTTAGTAGTATCTGAGGAAGTAGGCATAATTGGTTTAACCTCGTTAAATTCTGGTTTTCTTTATTTGTCTATTTAATAGTTATTATCGGGTATAGTTGTAGTGAATTATTGTGCTATTAAGTTACATGTCTAGGAAAATTCTGTCTAGGAGATTGGGTTTTAAATAGGACAATTTGTGACCCATCTAGTCTTTCTTAGGAATTTACCTGGTGTGATTTTTCAGTACAATCATTCACACTTTATTCGCCTAGCTATTTGTCACAATTATAAATATGGTTTGGTCCCAAATGAACTGCTAGAAAATTTTTGGATAGTGGATGAATTTATTTAGAGATGCTTATGTGGTTTGTAAAAGTTACAAAAGATGCCAAAAAATAAGTACGTTATCTTATAGAAATGAAATGCCTCAAACCCCTAATTCTTATATTTAAGATATTTGATGTATGGGGTACTAATTCTTTTCCTTGTTTTTGTGGATTTTCTTATATATTATTGGTTGTTGATTATGTTTCAAAGTGGGTGGTAGCAAAAGCCACCAAAACTGATGATTCTGCATTTGTTGTAGGATTTACAAAGTATAATATTTTTAGTACATTTGGAGTTACAGGAGCCATTATTAGTGATCAAAGAAGTCATTTTCACAATAAAACAGTGGAAATTTTGTTTAAAAATTATATAGTGCATCATCGAGTGGCTACCACATAACATACACAAATGAATGGACAAGCAAAACTATCAAACAGAGAGGTGAAATCTATTTTAGAAAAGATTGTGAATCCTGGTCGAAGGGATTATAGTTTATGTCTAGAGGATGCATTTGGTGCATACTGTACAACTTATAAAACATTGATAGGAATGTCTCCTTACTGATTAGTTTTTGGTAAAGCTTGTTATTTACCAGTGGAGATTGAATAGAAAGTTTATTATGGGGGTGTAATATTGTAACATAGATTTGGAAAAAGTTGGGGAGGAAATGAAATTGCAATTACAAGAGCTAAAGGAACTAAGATTGGATGCTTATGAGAATTTGAAAATCTAGTAAGAGAAAACAAAATTGATCCATGAATATGATCTTGAGAAAATAATTTAAGGTGGAACAGAAAGTGTTGCCTCTTAAACAAAGCTTATGCCATACAAGTTACGTTCTAGATGGCTTGGCTCTTTTATAGTCACTAATATATTTTTCATGGTGTATTGGAAATAAAAAGTTTATATAATAGGAAATTTTTTAATCTAAATAGACATAGATTGAAACCACCTTTTGTAGCACCCCTTACCCTAGGGTACATACCGGGATGCCCAGAGGACATTCCAGTACATAACCTATGATAATGGTGCACTACGTTCAATCATAACATTCACTTAACGTGGCATCATCTATCTTTATCCTCTTATAAAACATCATAAAAAGTTCACAACATTTTGAAACTAAAATTTTCCTCATTTCATTTCATAAAAATTGAATATCTACAATGTATCTTTCAACATCCGTACTCATACAACATCATTGCCTAATACAAAAATATGCTACATAAAAGAGGAAAATACATAAAATGTATCTAATCTGTCCATATCTAGTTGACCAACCTTTGAGCCACTCCTTCTTTTCCCAAAAAGTAAAAGTCTATACTGTTTGTAGCACCCTTCAATAGATAATATCATCTCTCAGTCTTGAAAAGTCAACATTGCAATTTTAATTAGTTTTGCGAACTCAATGAGGTAACCATCATCGATGGTTCACTCAATTTATGCATCACGTTAATGCATACAACATATATTTCACAAATTTGCATAATTTATCACAAATCACTTTCTCACTCAAGAGTAGATAATTTAGCATCTCAATAAATCCAACATGCTTAATAAAATGCATATGAAATGCTCATATGACTCTTTTCCAATTATTACGTTGTCATAAACGAGAACCTAAATTATCCTGTATCCATTGTAGATACCAGGCTCATTTATACTATCCCTTATCCGTTGGGGATACGGGGTGCATTTTACATAGTGAGCCTTTGTCTCTTATTTACATTTGGAGCTTTAAGCTCAGTTTCGGTAGCTACTCAGGTCACAACTCTCATTATGTGATTATGCATTCATGCATGGAATGCATCTGTTGTAATCAATCATGTCATGAAACACTTAGTTTATCACATTCACATACAAGTAGCACTTCAATATCTCATTCACATGTCACAATCATCGGATCTTCTATCTAGAAATCAACACAACCAAATCACATTCATCCAAATAATTCAAACAAAATAAAAACAAACAATCAATTAAGGGAATCTATCTAGGTTACTCACAGTTTGCTCCCGAAGCTATGTCTCAAAGTCTCAGTAACGTCTAGAAGATGGCACTCTATATGTTCCTTTATATCATGCAAAACATACACATATCACAATTTGCACAATTATAAGTGTTTAATAATGCACATATGAAGAGGGCCGAAAAATGGTTGAAGGCCAAAATTGATTTGAGATATTATTGATGAGTAAAATGAATCTGTAATAGAAATTAAGTGGCTTATGAAAGATGAATGAATTTGATGGATCAACATTAAGGTTATGGAATATAGTGAGATACATATAAAATAGTGAGATACATATAAAAGTGGATCAAAGGAAAGATGAATTGTTTCTGAGAGTACCACCTTGGTAAGATGTGCCCAAATTAGGAAACAGGATAAACTAAGCTCGAATAGTATTGGTCCATATGAAGTTATTAAGAGCATAAGACCAGCAACTTATGAGTTGTATTATTAATAAAAATGCCTTAAATTCATAATGTGTGATATGTGAATATGCTAAGAAATAATGATATGATCTGACAAAGATGTATTGTCGGCTTGCGAAGTGCAAATTTTGAGTAACCTGAATTATATTGAGGAAACAGTTAAGATAGTTGATATCTAAAGAAATAATTAGAGGATTCATTGATTTCATTGACTATGGTCAAATATAAGAAACTATTCAAGTAATAAAGTTAAATAGGAAATGAAGGAGTATTAGAGAAAACAATACCCCTTCCTTTATTATCAATCAGAAAAGAATTTCAAGGACAAAATTTATTAAGGAAGGGAGAAATGTAGCATCCTATTCCCATATTAAGAGTTAGAACCTAAAAATACAGTACATGTGAGATTAAGAAAAATGCATTTTCATGCTCATGCATATTGTTAGCATACGTGCACGTGAATTTGAATTCTTGCATACATTAAAATGACTGTACATGCATTCATTGACATTCTAGGTATAATTGACTTATATATGTGAAAGGTTATTTTATTAAGAATGGTGGTTTATATGTACTGAAAATTTAATTGAAAACTATGGTTAGTGATTTTGAATTTTTGGAGAATTTTGGGAATAAACTCCGAAAATGTTGAATATTATTGGACTAGGAAAAATGCTAAAAGGCAATTAAATGGACAAATAGAGATAGAAATAAGAGTCGAATGATATTGAAGAATTTTTTTATGACTTTAGAATTTGTGAGAAAGTGACATTAGAACTTGGGAGACATTTGGAGTGAGATATGGAGAAAATTTGAAAATGAGAAACTAGTTAAGGCTTTAGAAATTGGAAAAGTGTCCAAGTCTTAAGCCATGATTCTTTTAAATTGAAAGACCAAGTCAAGTTCTTGTCTAAAAATATCTTCCCCATGACTTTCTTCATCTCCTAGAAGCTTCATTTCTTCTAGAGGTTTCTCACCCTCATAAAGTGAGCCTTGCTCTCATTTTTTGCTTGCCATCTCTTTTTGTTATCTCCTTCACTATCACTAAAATATATAACCCTATAACCTCAGACTGTTGATGATCGGGTGTTATTGGAAAACTAAGGTTTACGTGATTTTAAAGATTTTAGAGCTTTAAACAAGTAAGCATTTTATGGTTTTCCATTGTGATATAAGAGGAAACGTGCATCATGTTAGTTAGCCATTGATGTTATAAAATAAAAATGTACATATGTTGAAACATGAGTGAAAAGCTAGAGTATACAACATATGTTGATTTTTTAAATTTGAGATAAATATGTTATAAGATAGTGTTGAAATGATTATTGAGTTTGAAAAGCCATTGAGATCCTATATAAATGAGTACAGAAAACGTTGAAGAAAATGTATAAATGAGTGCAGAAAATGTTGAAGAAAATGTTTAACATGAACTTTTTTTGTGTTGGACCCCAAACATTTCTTGGAAGTAAGAAATATTATATATGAAATATTGGAAGTTAAAAGCTGAAAAATGTAGTTGAAACATGTTTGCTAAGTATGCTTCAGTGTTTTAGCCATAACTTTTCTCTAGTTATCCAAATGAGATGATTTTTATTTGGATTAAAATAGAGAGATGGGGCTACAAATTGTTTGATGAAATCAAGTTTTAATTTAGTCTCTAAGAATATCAATTTTCTGATGGAAGTTGAGCATAGTATACTATTTTAGTATAAGAATAGTTTGGTAATGTTTGAGGTATAACTTCTAGATTTCTGAACCAAATTGAATAATTTTGGTGTTATTAGAAACTTAAGACAATGAGGAACATTTTTCTAGAAGGAAGTATTATCAAATTCTTTCAATTTTTCCATGATCATTAATTAAGGAGTTAGAAGTATAAGGTATTAGCTATAAAGACAAAAGAAGGGTAAATATGGAAAGACTAGTTGATTATGAGGTTTTGATGGATTATTTTTGGAGCTAGTAGTATGTAAATGATTGTTGGATTTTATCATATGGTTCAATTGAAATAAAGGAGTCTTGTAAGAGTATATATGTATGAGGGCAATTTGGGAAGAACACTTAAGCATTAAGGTTATAAGGCATCAAAGGAAGGGTAAATTCGACATTTCTCAATCATTAATGGAAAAATTGAAATAAGAAGTGTGGGCTTGCTTTTAAGGAAGAAGCAAGAACGAAATTGAGAGAGAAGAAACAAAAAGAAGAGAGAAGAAGGAGAGAGTTCGATGAAGAAGAGAGGAAATAAAGAAGAAAAGAAACTAGGATTCATCTTTGTTTAGTTTTCAAGAGGAAATTTAAGGTTGCTCAAGAAGGGAAAAAGGAAGAAGAACATGAGAGCTTCCATTAGAGTTAACAAACTCTTCATTTGGTGAAGATTCAAGGAAAGTTTTATCTTAAAATTTTGGATTTTTGAGAGAATTTTGGTTCATATAGCTTAAGAAATGAATGGGTTTAAGAATTCTAGGTTCGATTTTGGTGAATATGTCTTATGGGTTCTCCAATTGGAATTCCTACTGAATGGGTATTTTGCCTTTGATGAGGGAAATCAAGGAAGGAAAGAGGAGCAAGGGGAGAGGTCTCTTTGAGCAAGTATGAAGAAAGGAAATTCAATTTGGGTTTCATGTTTATAATTGAGTAATGAGCCATAAATGTTTCCTTTTAAAGCAAAAGAATGAAATGATTTCAATTACCTCATAAATGATGCTTTTATTGCTTTGAATGATTTGTGAAATTGCTACATATTTTGGTGTATGAAATTTTGATGATGAATTGTGAATTATTAAATGAAAGGGTTTTCGAAAAATTGCATGTTCATGAAAATCAAGTTTCTGAAATGTTTCCATTTGGGCAATCTGTTTTCAAGTCATGAATTATATATTATGTAGGTTTGGTGTAGTCCATTAAAAATGTCATGTGCATGTTGACCAAGTTAAGGCTTCTCCTGCCTTCCCGTTAGTGACACGGAGGTTCTTCATGGAGTCCCTCAAGCTAATAAAATTTTTCTACCAATAATTGACAGTAATTAATTTTGCAACCACCTCATTCATGTGCATTTAATGTTTGCTAAATGCTGCAAGATTGTCCTACATGATTTGCGTGATAATTTATGAAAAGTTGTTTTTAAAATGATTCTTTGAAATGATGCATGATTATGAAACCATACTTTTAGAAATGGTTTTTAAGATATAACAAGCATATAAAAAGCAAGTTTTCAAGAGAATGTGCCTTTTTGGGCACCAAGCTTACAAGATTTTGAAATCTCTGTATTATGTGAGTTTGTGGTAGTCCCTCAAGAACCGTCACGTGCACGTTGACCCATGTATAGGCTTCTCCCGCCTGCCCGCTAGTGGCATGGAGCTTCCTCAAGGACTCCCTCAAGAATTCACGACTACACAAGACTATTTCATTGGAAATGTGTAGTGCATCATGTTTCGGACTTACCCAAACCATTTGATATGTTTATGTGTTCATGACAAGTTGATTTGAGTAATGCATTCATGATTTGCATACCCATGAATTTTCGGCTTGGAAAATGTTTTAAAAATGTCTTTGCTTGTTACAAACTATAAAATTGTTACCCACGAGCTTTAAGTTCACCCCCACTTTCCTCCCCATAAGTAGGTGATGAGCAAGAGATTGAGTAGTCCAGGGCCAAGGCATCACTCCACTTTTGAAATGTTGTTGTAATTTTAGCAAATCTAGTAAACCAAGGCTTTAGTTGCATTTTGAGCAATTTATTGTTCATGTATCTTTTGTATTTTAGAATATTTTTGAAACATTCACGTATTGGGGACTTGAAATGCCCACTAAAGCTTTGTAAAACTACGATCTTTTGATACTAATGGTTTATGATTTTGGTTTCGCCCATGATTCTCAAGGTTACATAGGGGAAAAATTCGTGTACTGACTTCTGGGATATTTCTGGGTTGTTGTTAGCTGATTTAGGCAAAATTGTCTTCTCGGAAGTTGTAGATGATCTTTTCAGCTTTCCAACAATATAAAGTTTGTAAATTTTTGATGTCGGAGTTGAGAGATATGAGCATTACAAGTTGTGATGTTGTATAGGATGTGTGTATGTGACAACTATGGAGATTGATCTTAGTTTGACTTCTGTATCATCTTAGTTTGACCTCTGTATCATCTTAGTTTGACTTCTGTATCATCTTAGTTTGACTTCTGTATCATCTTAGTTTTACCTCTGTATCATCTTAGTTTGACTTCTGTATTGTCTTAGTTTGACCTCTGTATCGTCTTAGTTTGACCTCTGTATTGTCTTAGTTTGACCTCTGCATCGTCTTAGTTTGACCTTCTGCATCATCTTAGTTTGTATTGTCATCTTCTATTATATTTTTGATCCTTTTAGAAGTTGAATATCGCTTTGAGTTCTGCATGAAAACTATAGATCTCGAGGTCCTATTTAAAACTGTCTAACAATGAAATCAATCCGACATTTTTAGTGGGAGTTATGACAATTGCGCTAAGATAGGTACAATTTGATTGATGGTATAAACGTGTTTGATTATTTCAGGTATAACTTCCTCATCCGGCCTCCAAATTAAGTAATTCTTGAAGCAATGGATTCCTAACATCTTTTACTGTCTTTACATGAAAATTTGTATCTTTTTGAGTTCTTTTGAGGAATTTTACATTAGATTAAGTGAGAGGTCAGTTGGGAGAGCATGATTGGGGTATGAACACGCTTTAGCTTTTTAAGTTTACCTTGAGCTGTAAAACTCCGATTGAGATGATTCTTACTTCAAAGAAAACTAAAGGCTTAGAGCTACAATTTCTTTGAAGAAGTCAAGTTATATTTTGGGTGATTGACTGGTGTGGGCACACCAACCTTGTGGAATGATGGCAATAACCCTCCAGGGTAATAAGCACAAGGTTTATAACTCCGGTTGTTATACTCCGAAAACGAGGTACAACACATTATGGTATCAAAGCAACTAGGTTTAGGTCCAAGTTTGGGACGAGGTTTTGAAGTATCCTGAATATGAAATGGGTAGCTTAAGATATGAAAGCTTCAATTTGTTTCTCATGATTTGAAATTGTTTTATACGATTTGAACTATTTTACGTACTTTGAAATTTGCTTTGTATAAACTAAAGATTTTCAATGGTTTCTATTCAAGGAGTGCAAAATTCTGCCTTGAAGAAGAACTCGAGGAGCTCTGACTCAATCTGGCTCTCGCCAAGGGAGCATAGATGATTCTTATGTCCCGCAAGATGCTAGGGCACACCTTGCTCCTGATTTTAAGGCACCTAGTGTGTAGCATGAAGTTCCACCACCTCCTCCTCCTATGCCATCTATAGACCCACAATTCTTTTAGGCCTTTGCCTAGGCTTTCACTTATGCCATGGGCTAAGGGTCACAAGTGTCGGTGCCAGCTCCCGTGGAGACGAGTAGGCAGTATGATAAGCTCCACAAGCATGGAGCTGTAGATTTCCATGGGACTACAAATCTTAAAGAGGCTGAAGCCTACTTGAAGAGGACCGAGAGGGTTCTGATTCAGATGAAGTGCTCGGATGAGGAGAAGTTAGATTATGCAGTGAGCTTGCTACAAGGAGATGCTCTTTATTGGAGGGAATCAGTGCTCCACAGTCAAGTGATGTCTCTGGTGTTATCCTAGGGAGACTTTGTGGAAGTGTTCAGGAAGAAGTACCTCTGGAGGGTGTATATCTAAGAGAAGGCTAGAGACTTTCTAAATCTTACACAGAGAGACCTGAGTGTTAGTGAATATGAGTTGAGGTTCACTTAGCTTTTCCGATATGCAGCCAACATTGTGGCGAATGAGGAGGATAAGTGTCGCAAGTTTGAGGGAGGACTGCATTTGGGTATTGATCGCGACTTTGTCGATTCGATCTTATGATCGATCCTTGGAAACTGGTCAAAAATAATTTATACCAAGGATTGCAGTATAGGATGCAACCTCGGGTCGTCTCACTTAATTGGAACATAATGAAATGGACCTAAGCTAGCCTATATGTCATAAAGTGCAAGCGAAATTAGTAAGAAAATGGGGATTTTGATTTTTGAAAACATTAATGAACTAAAAAGTATGTAAAAAGTATTTTTGGATTTTTGAAAATAGAAAAAGAAAATACTAAAACAAGTGATAAAATCCTCTTG